>JABMCL010001612.1:490000-512500 GCA_018857735.1 Alviniconcha marisindica | reverse complement strand
GTTAAAGTCCAAGAACTAGCTAACCTAGATGTACTCTATCAGGCGTACAGCTTTTCTCGCCCCCGCCTTGGGGTACCGAGGACGCACAAATCGAAAGTCCCTACTGCTAAGAATCCAGAGCTGTCAAAGATTCTTTTAAATCTGAAAGCATGTTCGACTATAACTTTACGTGCTTATCTTACTGCTAGGGATTTTGTCTTTCTATGATTTTATTTTCTGCCTTTTCAGTCCATTCAACTTTATTTTTAAAATCCTCTTCAACCGTAGTGACGTGTATCGTCAACAGTCAACGGGGCTCTCACTTACGATCTGATGACGTGTGTTTCACCCGGATATGACTTTCGCCATTGACTGGGTCTTATACATCAGAAATAACTATTTTGTTAGGTTCTCTCGTTTCCTAGTTGACAGAACTTCAGTTACAATGGGGAGCGGGGATAGCTCAGTGGTTAGAGCGCCGGACTCGTGATCGAAAGGTCGCGGGTTGGAATCACAGCAGGAGCGGCGGGAGAATTTTCGTCTCCAGGGTCAACTTTCTGTACTGACTCTTATTTCGGTATCCGTTCCACCCCCGTGTTACCGCAGTACCACGTAAAAAATCCCGGTCATTCTGGCAAAAGTGCAGATGGCGGGTTACAGCTATGCATCTTACGTATGTGGCTTTGCATGAAGTGACATGGTGCATGGTTGTATGGTGTACACAGAACGCGCCGAGATGGCAGCAGTTTCATGTAGCACCAGCCATGCCAGCGCTTTAAGTACACCACTTCGGTGGATATTCAAAAACGCGCTATAAAAAGCTATTCACTCATGTAGAATCACATGCGAGCGCAGTGAGTCTGCTCGAGAGCGGAGAATAGCGCTATATATAAGCGATCAACAACAACAACAACAACAACAACAACAACAACAACAACAACAACAACAACAACAACAATGCTAATCTAATAAACGGACGTCTAGTTCTCGGTGTGTTGTTGCTGCGTATCATGTGCCGCGGTAATACATGTTCTTGTTCGTTAACACTGACATAATAGACGGGGCAATTCTGCAGGGAATCTGCCCAAATGGTGAAAGAAAAATCTGCCCAGTGCCGACACAAAGTGTTACCGTCCCCTGCGGTGCCGCCGCTGGCGAGTTTGGACGGTCTCCGAGGGTCCATTTGGGGTCTGGCGCGTCTCCCAAAGTGGACAAGGCTCAGATTGTCAGAGAAAAGCGTGTGGGATGTATAGCCTCCGTCACTGGGCCTTTTAAGTCCTGACCTGGCCTGGCAAACAGACGAGTCTTCAGGGAGAGGCTATTTATCAGCCATGGCAGTCTGTTGGAGAAACGGTACGATTATTTGTCCGAGTGCAATTCTGGCTGCCACCAGGTCTTCTAGGGTGGCGGAGTTGGTTCCAATGTAAATGTGTTAGACGTTATTTGTAGGGGGAGGGGAGGATCTGATAGATTATATTATGCTTGGTTTTATCAGTTTAACCCTTTATCTGTGTCACGTGTTCAGCTTGTCTGACTCAGAATGAACAGACCCTGTATAGGGAACCACGGACGTAGAAATTCAGGTGCCTTACGCAGAGAGCCCAGAGCTATCAAATGTTCTGGGTTTAAAAAAAAAGATTTGGAGCAGGTCAGAACACAGCCTTTCTTGCGTTGCCTTCTGTCCGTAATTCTGCCTTTGTAATGTGTGCCTTTGTGGTTCGTTCGGCCGGCTTCACTATTCGTGTTAATGTTGAAATATAAAATGGCACTGAACATGGACACAGTATCAGATTTGTACTTGAGATGTGATGAATTGTGTTTCGCTTTGGTAATTAGGTCTGCGCGAGCGTCTGGGCCTCAAATACAAGAATCATTCAGAATGCGCCAGAATGTAGAAGTTTCACGGTTCAAGCCTTTGTTTGGATAGAAGAGCTGCTTAGGGAGAATTACTTCCTTTGTTTTCGACTGTGAGGAGTATTTCTAACGACTGCAAGTTTGCACACGTTGAAACTCCCAAATCAGTTCAAATAGTTCTTATTGCGAAGATTTTGTGTACAAAAAGCCCTCTTCAATAATATTTCACGTTGGAAGGATCCTCTACTTTCCGTGATAGTTATCTTATAAATCGAGAAAAAGGTTGTTTTTGCGAGTACCAATAAGTGTATTATATTTAAATGTGGAATTTTACGTCGTCTACAGAGGTTTGTTGTTGTTTTGAGGTCTTTTTTTGCCCTTGATAAGAGACCACCGCCTTTTAATCAAAAACCTTTATTTTTCTCCGAAAAATGTGCCCTTCCCATTTCCCTGTAAATGTAAATGTCGTGTAAGGCCACTTTTGCTATTTTTTTCTTTTGGCGAGATCTTAAAACAGAAGGAATCCACAGTACCTTCGTAGCGGTGGACATCGTTTTTCGTCTGTCTGGTTCAGTTAGTTTTAATTCACTGCTGCCACCATCGATCAGAAGTAAGAGAATGGGGGTGGGGGGTGGGGGGGAACAGGGAGGACACGGAATAAAGGGACCGTGAAGGCCCTGGAGGAGAGGGAAGGATGGAAGGAGGGAACAGGGAGGATACGGAATAAAGGGACCGTGAAGGGCCTGGAGGAGAGGGAAGGATGGAGGGAGGGAGGGAACAGGGAGGACAGGAATGAAGGGAGCGTGAAGGGCCTGGATGAGAGGGAAGGATGGAGGGAGGGAACAGGGAGGACAGAGAATGAAGGGCCTGGAGGAGAGGGATGGATGGAGGGAGGGAACAGGGAGGACAGAGAATGAAGGCCTGAGGAGAGGGAAGGATGGAGGGAGGGAACAGGAGGACAGAGAATGAAGGACCTGAAGGAGAGGGAAGGATGGAGGGAGGGAACAGGGAGGACAGAGAATGAAGGCCTGGAGGAGAGGGAAGGAGGAGGGAGGGAACAGGGAGGACAGAGAATGAAGGACCTGAAGGAGAGGGAAGGATGGAGGGAGGGAACAGGGAGGACAGAGAATGAAGGACCTGAAGGAGAGGGATGGATGGAGGGAGGGAACAGGGAGGACAGAGAATGAAGGACCTGAAGGAGAGGGAGGATGGAGGGAGGGAACAGGAGGACAGAGAATGAAGGACCTGAAGGAGAGGGAAGGATGGAGGGAGGGAACATGGAGGACAGAGAATGAAGGGCCTGGAGGAGAGGGAAGGATGGAGGGAGGGCACAGGGAAGACAGAGAATGAAGGGCCTGGAGGAGAGGGAAGGATGGAGGGAGGGCACAGGGAGGACACAGAATAAAGGGACCGTGAAGGGCCCCCAGAAGGACTACTGACGGGGGGTCGAGGAAAACGTTGGATTATTATCAATCATTGATGTGATGCAACTATTATGTTTCTATTATGACAAATTTTCTGACTACACAATAAAGTTACGTTTTCTGTATTCTGTATTAAAAAACGATCTGTCTGAAAGTTCGTCCTTGTACGACATTTCCGTCTCTCTGTGAAGATTAGCGTCGAGCTAGTTAGCTAAGCCGTTGGATTCTAACGCGCTGCACAGTCACCTCAGGACGAAATCACCGCGTGAAAAATTAAGCCGTATTCAAAGCTGGTAGCTGTCGCCGTAAGGCTTGGCTATACTTGCAGAACTTTAAAAAAAAAACAAAAAAAAACAATCCGTATCGTAATTATTTATATTCTTTCGGCCAAATGGAAGAGACACGTTCTCTAAGACAAATGTCCACCTGCGATTAAGCAAAATGTGTTTTATCGTCTAAAAATAATTGTGCCCCTTTCCAGATAAAACGAAAAGCAAAGCTGAGGCAGATTTATAGAGATTTATAGTCGTCTCCTTTCCGAGAGCATTCTTTTCTCTCGCTGGTTAATTTTTTTCTTCTTCTTGCTTTTAGTTTTAACACATTTTGTTTCCTACGCTTTTGACACATTTCTTTCCATGATATGATTATAGACAGTAAAGTAGCCTTATGGGTCATCGATGCAGAGAGACGTTGTGGCCGAACCGATGCTCTTGATGGACACCATAACCTGATGCTCTCGGACGAGGAAATGGGGGCCGAACGAGCACGTAGCATGCAGAAGTGCAGAGGTGTGTGAAATAAAGGAAGGAACACGTTTGGACAGTAGCTAAGCTCGTGATTTGCCAATCTTTAGAAACCGTCTTATTGATTCAGTGTGTGTGTGTGTGTGTGTGTGTGTGTGTGTGTGTGTGTGTGTGTGTGTGTGTGTGTGTGTGTGTGTGTGTGTGTGTGTGTGTGTGCTTGCGCGTTTGTGTGTATGTATTTAGTGTGTGTAGTGTATGTGTGCGTGTGTGCGTTTTTGTGATGTGTGTGTGTGCGTGCGTGCGTGCGTGCGCGCGCGCGCGCGCGTGTGTGTGTGTGTGTATGTGCGCGCGTGCGTGCGTGCGTGCGTGCGTGTGCGTGCGTGTGTGTGTAAATGAGGCGCTTTTACTGAAAGAACAACCCAGAAGAAAAGTCGCAGGTAGAAGGGGGGGAACGAAGAATGTCTCCATCGAAAGCGTCTTTCCGTTTTCCTAACTATCATTAACAGTATATTTGATTGCCGTTGACGTTCTCTTAATCCGTGGTGCCTAGGGCCCCAAAAGAACCGCATTTCAACGTACAGTGGAAATTATGATGATGACCCGTCTATATTTTGAAATATTTGGAAAATGACAGAACTTGCCTCCGTCTCTAAACGACATGCAGCAAAGCAAAACAGTATATATACAATGGTACTTGATACAACCTCAAATGAAAACAAAAATCGATTAGTAAACGAATATAAATAACAATCGAAACAGTGACCAAATATCAGCGGTAGTGTACAGTTCGTAAAACGACCCCCCCTCCCCACACACACACACACACACACACCTCCAACAACACAAACAGAAGAGAAGCAAAGTGTATAGAAGTTGGACTAAGACAAATACACGCCCAAAAATATAAATACTTGGTGTACAATGAAAAAACAAAAGTCACTGAACAGTTGAGTGAGTCGACTTGTTCAAACAAGTCTTCAGTCTCTGGGGAAAAGCTGAGGCAGCAGGGGTGGTACGCAGACATGCACGTGGTTCTAAATAAATCCTTGCGAATGTCAGCATTCATGTCAGCATTCATCCATCACTTAACAAGGAAACCGTGACAATGTTGCTTCGTTTAATTGTGTGGTGGGAAGAGTTTTTGCTTCAGTTATCTTCGTTTTGTCCCTGGCAAGTTTTAAACTGTCTCAGTTGAGTCTGGCCCCGCGATGTTTGTTGGGAGACTTTGGCCACATTTTCTGTGTTTGCGAAGGAAAGGACTGCTTCAGCCGGATTGTGATCCATCTCCTTCCTCCCCTCTGTCTTTCTATGTGTCATTCTATGTGTCTGTTTTTCCATGTGTCATTCTATGTGTGTCTGTTTGTCTTTCCATGTGTCATTCTATGTGTGTCTGTGTTTCCATGTGTCAATCTATGTATGTCTTTTCATGTGTCATTCTATGTATGTCTGTCTGTCTTTCCGTGTGTCATTCTATGTGTCTTTTCATGTGTCATTCTATGTATGTCTGTCTGTCTTTCCGTGTGTCATTCTATGTGTCTGTCTTTTCATGTGTCATTCTATGTGTTTGTCTGTCTTTCCATATGTCATTCTGTGTCTGTCTGTCTTTCCATATGTCTTTCTATGTGTATGTGTCTGTCTTTCCATATATCAGTCTATGTGTGTGTCTGTCTTTCCAGATGTCATGCTATGTATGTCTGTCTGTCTTTCAGTGTGTCATTCTGTGTGTGTCTGTCTTTCGATATGTCATTCTATGCGTGTCTCAATGTCTTTCCATAGGTCATTCTATGTGTGTGTGTCCGTCTTTCCATATGTCATTCTATGTGTGTCTGTCTTTCCATATGTCATTCTATGTGTGTCTGTCCGTCTTTCCATGTGTCATTCTATGTGTGTCTGTCTTTCTGTCCCTCGTCCGCTCCCCCTTCCGGCAAAAGCTGCGGACAGCAATTAATGTTTCCTCTACTGAGGCCCCAGAACTATCAAAGGTTCTCTTTTCGAAAGCCTGGAGTAGACCAGAATATAGCCCTGCGTGTTTTACCCGCTGCCAGGATTTCCGCCAGTCTTAATTATGTCTGCATTTCCACTTCATTGGTCCTCATTTTCCCCAGTTCCATCCAAGCTTAAAGAGACGCGTGGCACGAACAGTGAATCAGACTTTATTTGTGATTTATTGACTGGTGTTTCGCTCTGTTGTGATGAGTTGGGGCGCTATATGCAGTCTGTTATTATTACTACTGATGTTATTACGGCAGAAATGATAAAAGTGGCAGAATTCCCGACAGTAAGCAAAGCGCACCAAGCTGTATTCTGACTTACCTTACACACAAAAGAGGGAACATTTGACAGCCCTGGATCCTCAGCAGAGACGTCTTAAGTTATGTATCTGTGTTACCCATCGCCCTCACACAAGGAGACAAAATGGCAGCAATATAACCGGGAAACCCCTTCTCAGAGGTAGCCTGAAACCTCATCAGGGTAAGAATTGAAAATGTTTGTTTTGGACCTGTATTCGAACCACACTTCGCTTGGAAGGTTGGTACAGCAGTAATGAACAAACTCAACGGCGCAAACTGAAATAGCACATTCACAAATACTGTGCAAGAAACAAACAAATAAAACAACAAACAAACAACACACAGACACACACACACACACACACACACACACACACACACACACACACACACACACACACACACACACACACACACACACACACACACACGAAAGAAAAGAAGAAAGAGAATAAAAAGGAAAGAGAAAAACAACAACCACGTACAATAGTTTGAATGCAAAACGGTAAAGAAATCCGCCTTCAGTGATTCTCAGCGGTGCATGTAGTAAGCTTCTGCCGAAGTACCGTTTAAAATGCCAAATGTTAACATTACTTTCTTCATCAATAATGTATCAAAAAGTGCGGATTTGCTGTTTTTCTCTCCCTAGCCCTCCTCCCTCTCCTCTCCCAAAGAAGGGTTATTGCAACAGTGAGTTCAGGGCAAATAAAAGCAAATTTTCTTCTTCTTCCTTTTTTTTTGGGGGGGGGGGAGGCTTATTTCCTTTCTCGAGCTTTGACAGAGATTGGGACATTGCAAAGGTTAATTTGCAGTTTAAACTGTCCAAGGAAGACTTTTTTAAACGCGTTAAAAGCCTTGATATAGTAAGCCTTGATAACTATTATCAATGTATCCCAAAAGCTCTCGTCTCGGACAGTTTTTCCTAGGCAACAAAATGTCGAATGCTTCCGCGAAGGTCAGAGTTTTTAAAGGGGAAAACGGTAGATCGCCTTTAACCATGCAACTGCTTCAGCATGATGAAAAGCAGCCGTGACGTGGGTGCGTATTTTCTCGGTTACGAATTTCCATAGCGGGGTACTGCGGATTCAAAAATTAAGGTCCCCTCTCTTGGGTACCCAGAGCTGACAAATGGCTGGAGGCCTCAAGTAAGCGCATTGTCCAGGGAAGCACTGTAGCTAAAAAAAAAGAAAAGAAAAAAAAGCATTGGCCTAAAGATGCACGTTAGATATTTGAAAGGAGCGGGGATAGTTCCGTTCGACTGAAAAGCAATACTGACGCGTGTTCCAGTCCCCGGTGCAGCAAAAATAACATTTCCATACAGACTCTCTTACGGTGTCCGTACAGCCTTCGGATGCAGTCGAATTTATCTGTGCTCACGTTAAAAGTCCCAGACACTGGCAGCCATGTACCATTGTCTGGACACACGAAAATACTGTACACTCTGATAGGAAAGGGTAGCACTGCTCTTGCGGCTGCTGTGCCTTGATCTGTAAGGCGACTCGAATATCTCACAGGGGACAATGAAGTACTAAAAAGAAAACAAAACAAACAAACAAACAAACAAAAAAGGCGTTCAAAAAACAGCGATGGCCCATACTAGCAGTGTAGATCCAAAGTAGCAAAGCTGTTACCCAAAGGGGCACCGTCGATCCGGAGTAGCAAGAAATCCAAGGTAGCAAGAAAGGGATTGCCTGAAGAGGTAGCGCAGATCCAAGGTAGTTTGCAACCTTCGGGTCACAAGCAGTGATCCGAAGATTGCAACATTACCCTTGTGGAGTAAAGACCGTAAAGCCAGCCGACGGAACCGAACACTTCAAACAGCAGTCCAAACCCAGCGTGCCCGAATCGTTTGCCCAAGACGACCAGAACGTGCAAAACCCTTGCTGAGACCACCTGCGCGCCGGGCCGAAGACAACCCGACTAATGGAATTGGGGCCCCGTCCGACCTCTTTATTCGTGTAGTCATCATCGCTGGACTGCGTTAGCGGGCGTGATTTTTGCCGGAGCTTCCCGACTTCAAACTACTGCTGCGAACTTTAAGTACAATACTACTAATTAGACAAATTAGGCCAACAAAATTCCATGATTTCACAGCGGAGAACATTATAGACAGACAGGCAACATTTAACTCCAGACCATTCTTAGTTCCACACTCAAACACTGAACAACATAAGAACCACCGACTGGAACCACATCAGTGACGACCAGGTGAAGGCCCCCACGTACACTTGAGGACTTCAAGCAACGGATCGCCACCCAAAGCACCATCTGATTTGCACGGGCGCACCCCCCTCCCTTCGCATCTATACCTAAAGTTGGGTCCGGTGACGTATCACATAAAGATCAAGATCAAAAACTTTAAGTATAATACCAGAATGCCAGAATGCGATAGCGGGTTTTGTAATCATAAAAAAACAGCGCTTATGCGCATTTTGATAATACATTTTCACAATTTGCAGAACAAAATAGACCCCTGTTTTTGGTTTCCCTCGCCGATTGCCTGTGCAGTGGGCTTGTTTTCGCAGGCACTGTGGCTTGAGTTGATGACAAAAAGTTGACCGATTTGGTAAAACAGAGCGCTCTGCTGGAGTATAATCACAGGACTCGGGATGTCAAAAATATGATAGTCTGCAGGTAAGGATTCTGACCGCATTTTGCGACCGTCGGGAACTTCTTCTACGATGCGTTTTTAAGACAAAAAATAAAAATGGAATAGTTTTCCATCGGAAGAAGTTCTGATGGCAGATTGTTGCCGCTAAGGTTTCTCCTATGAGATGCATCTTAAAAACAAAGCATTCGGTCAGGCAGCCTCCTTGGAAGGATTCTCTTCCTTAAGTGCTCCAATCAAGGAAGCGTTATGGAGACAACAAGCGTTACTTTTAGCTAGCGGCTTTTCCAGACGCAGCGTAAGTAAGTTCTCCAGGGATAAACCTGATGCCAGAGAGCAGGTCCCCATCGGAATATTCAGTAACACATTCGCCGAAACTGCGCTGTGAAAGCATTTTGCTCCGAAAGTTTGTAACGGGACAATAGGTTGGGGGGGGGGGGGGGGGGGGGGGGAGTAAAAGGAAGGTCCCTCTGGTCAAAAGAGGTATTAACTGACACAGAGAATGATGGCGCAAAATGTCTGTTAGCAAAATATGCTAGACTGATTCGACACTTAATCTACCAGCAGAGGTTGAATTTGAGACAATTCGCGATTCCCTGCAGTACTGCACTCGCAGGAGTTAAGTTTCCCTCTGTTGAGAACCCAAAGCTGACAAATGTTCCCATTTTAAAGTCTGGAGTAGATCAGAATATAGCCACGCATGCTTCGCCCACTGCCAGGACTTTCTTCCTTGTCAAAATGTCGACCTTCCCGGTGAATTCACCGTCATTGTTTCCAGATCATCTCCTTACTTTTTAACTGCGTTAGTTTTGGGCTCGCAGAATAAAAAGGCCACCTTGTTCATAAACACAAGCGATTTCAGCAGGTTCCTGTAGTGAGTGCCTGAATAGGTAGCAAAATGTGTCAACGTGCTTTGATGGATAGATATATTTATGATTGCGTTGTTGTTTTTGTGTGTGTTTTGTGATTATTATTTTTAAATTTTTGAACAATATGTTAGACGAACTTGATTTGGTGACTTGGGGTTTGAACTGGTGTAATCGAATTTTGAATGCGTATGCGTGTTTGATTCTTTTTTTCTGTTATCATTATTTGTAACTCTACACATTTCTACATTTAACTACTATGTATAGTTACAATTTTGGGAAGGGGTGGGTGGGTAGAGGCTGCTTGTACTTTACTGGTATGAGTGTCTTTGGAAGTTTTTAGCTTGCTAGAGCTTACATGTATGTACTGTGCGTACCTTGCGCTGTGAACACGCAAGGTTTTGTAAGTTTTTATATGCGCGATATATAAATTTGTCACCACCTCGTTGGTGACGAAACGTGCAGGCATCGCTGCAAGTTATAACACCTTGGTGACAAAACGTGCCGTGGTGACAAAACGTGCCGCAACAACAATAATAATAATAATAGATAAACACACACACACACAAGCCACACAGAGAGACACAATACTTCTCTATAAATTCCAGTGGAAGGACAGAAGCAGATTCAAGACACACACACACACACACACACACACACACACACACACACACACACACACACACACACACACACACACACACACACACACACACACACACACACACACACACACACACACACACACAAGCTTGAGAGTGTACTTCTCTATATACTCCTGTACGGTGAAAGGACGCACACACACACGTAATGATACTCTAGTACGGTGAAAGGACGCACACACACGTAATGACGTTTGACCGTAGACAGGCCACTCCCTCTCCAAAGTCGGCGGAATTAAGATGGGTGGGGGGGGAGGGGAACAGGAAGCAAGGCTCTTAGAACTGTTCCTTTGTGTAATTCTCCGAAAGAAAACCCTATTTTGTTGAGTACTTTCCGTCTAAAGCAGATTCCAAGTAAAAACCATTCTCGTCATTTTCAGCTTCAGTCCATCTCTGGCCAGAGGGCACTGTGAAAACCAGCATGGAGATTTTTGTTTGGTTTTTCTTTTTAGAATAGGCGGTGGTCGAATAGACACGCCCTCTTTCAGTTCCGCTCAGTGTCCGGGTCAGTGGAGACCAAGGTGCTCTCTGTGTAACATGTACTCGGAGAAAAGTCTTATATGTGCCGCACTCAGCCAGGCGGAATCTGGCATTATAACTTTTTTCAGCCGTTTCTCTCCCCTCCCCCCACTACACCCCCCTTCCCCACCCCCCCCACCCCTCACGCCAGATGAAAGGTCTGGAAACGAAAGCATACGTACTACACTTTCAAAACGGCAAGAAGAGAATAAAACAACCACAAATATAAAAACCGAAAGCAAACGATAAAATGCAAGAAAAATAGAAACGACTGATACACATGCACACGCGCACACACATACCGCCACCTACAACCCCCCCTCCCCCCCCCCCCCCAACAGACACATCACCGACACACCCGCACGCACATACACACCCACAGCACAAGACATCTTTCTGTCGGGGTGGGGGGGGGGGGGGTGAGGGGGGGGGGCGTTCATAATGTCCACCCTGGTGATATTTTGGGTGGAGAAATACCCCTGGTGACATTTCGGGTGGTAAACTACCCCCCCGGTGACATTTCGGGTGGAGAAATACCCCCTAGTGACATTTCGGGTGGTAAACTACCAGAGGGTATTTCTCCACCGAATGCCCGGGGCTAGAAATGGGCCCCCGGTGACATTTCGGGTGGAGAAATACCCTCTGGTGACATTTCGGGTGGAGAAATACCCCCTGGTGACATTTCGGGTGGAGAAATACCCCCTGGTGACATTTCGGGTGGCGAAATACCCCCTGGTGATATTTTGGGTGGTGAAATGCCCCTGGGTGATATTGTGCGTGGTGAAATGCCCCCTCGTGACATTTCGGGTGGTGAGATACTCCCTGGTGGCATTATACTGCTCAAACTGTCTGACGAAAACTGCTCCCAAGTCCCAAGCCTGCATACAGTATCTGAATCTATCTGGCTAAACTGTTGCTGCTCCTCCGCACATTACGGTTACAGTTAATACAATACAACGTTGTTGTAAAGTATCAGTGTTGTTGCAAAAGGACTGACTTAATGGTGCCAAGTGCACTCACCACACACTCACGCTAATCATTAAACAACAACTTGTATTACAACGACAGCAAGTTGTTGGTTGTATGTGCATGTTGAACCAAAGTTATGGTGTGTGTGTGTGTGTGTGTGTGTGTGCGCGCGCGCGCCTGTGCATGGGTGCGCGTGTGTACGCTTGTGTGTGTGTCGTGTGTGCGTGCGTGCGTGCGTGCGTGCGTGCGTGCGTGCGTGTGTGTGTGTGTGTGTGTGTGTGTGTGTGTGTGTGTGTGTGTGTGTGTGTGTGTGTGTGTGTGTGTGTGTGTGTGTGTTTCGTGTATCGTCGTTTATACATATACATTATACTCGGAGCCTTGTGCGCATTTTCAGGGAATAATCGCAATAGAAATGCATCATTAACACCAATATTATCGTCGTCGTTGTTGTTAATTGTTTTCACAGACGGCATGGCCCAACTCACAACATCTGTCCACTCGCAGTCTTCCTGTAAATCACCAATAATTATTTCTAAGTCACGGCTCGCAAGACCTCAAAACACACACGCACACACCGCACGCACGCACGCACGCACACGCACACACACACACACACACACACACACACACACACACACACCGCGCTTGGGATGAAGGACACATTTGCCCCACTTCTTTATTCTGAGCCGACGCGGAGTGTGGTGGTGGTGTATAATTTTGTGTGCGATCTGAGCCGACGCGGAGTGTGGTGGTGGTGTATAATTTTGTATGCGATCTGAGCCGACGCGGAGTGTGGTGGTGGTGTATAATTTTGTATGCGATCTGAGCCGACGCGGAGTGTGGTGGTGGTGTATAATTTTGTATGCGATCTGAGCCGACGCGGAGTGTGGTGGTGGTGTATAATTTTGTATGCGATCTGAGCCGCGACCAACGAAGAGTCACCCTCCTTGCTTTCACATTCGTTAACTCGTCTGTCTGAATAATGGATTATTACAGGAGACTACAGTAGTATCACGCCCCGTTTTGACGAAGTGTAAACCGGCGCTGACTATGGAGAAATGTTGATTAGATTGGTTTGAAGGGCACGGTATCAGCAGAGGTAGACTATAGTGTGTCAAAATGAGACAAAAATAGACATTTGAGACTTGGCGCTCTGTCGTTCTGGCCACAACTATCACTGTTCAAAAATATTTTGGGGTAGGATGGGGGTGGGGGGTTCCCGTTTAATCAAAGCATGTTGTAAGATCCAAACACATGAAAGGTTAACAAGAACGCTTATTTAAGAGACAGCACAACATGTTGTAAGAAATTGACACGTGGTGACATGTATCATTAAAGTTTCGTGTGCGGTTACGTTTCGCCGAAATGTTCAAAGGAAGGCGTGATTATGTGACTCAATGAAGCTGAACCAGGTTTTTTAGTATGCAAAAACGTCAAACGTCCAGACATTTGGTCTTCTGATTGACTGATGATGATAATAATAGCGATGAAATATTTTAATGCGCGAACCTCTAACATAAAAAGAGCTCGGCGCCAGAGACCACAAGGGGAAAACGACAATGGCAATGACTGCAAGCAATTCAAACCACAAGAAGCTAAATAGCAAGACCTGCATCACACACACACATACACACACACACACACACACACACACACACACACACACACACACACACACACAGCACGCACGCACGCACGCACGCACGCACGCACGCACGCACGCATGCACGCACGCTATGAGCAGAAACACTTGCACATCACACCTCCACCAGTTCGGTTGCGCATTTTTCTTGCATGATTCCTGTCGACCGACTTGATGCACTCTCTGTGTAACTATGGTTGTAAACGGGCTAGAAAAAGGAAGTGAAACGGAAAGAGAACAGCACTTAAGAACAAGAAGAGAGGAGTGAGTTAGTATGATGGTGTACATAGCATGAGTCAAAGTACCGATTTCTATTGTAAAGGGATTAATGCATGAAGACATAATTATTTTGATAACGATAGAGACAGAGAAACATGGAAAAGAATAGAAGAAGAAGAGAGAAGAGAGAGAAGAGAGAGAGAAGAGGAGAGAGAGAGAGAGAGAGAGAGAGAGAGAGAGAGAGGGGGGGGGGGGGGGGGGGGGGGGGGAGAGGGAGAGAGGAGGAATGAGTCAACATAACGATTTCCATGCACAGCATGATTCTCATCAATGTCGCCCAATAGGTGCGAATGAATCAAACGTGCCCACACCCCTGACAATTCAACTCAGTTCAATGTGCTATTTCGATATATTTAGAGCGTGGTATAAGGAACCATATTCGCTCCACGCGATCAGAAATTTCCGCTTTTGCTGTTCACTTACTGTTACACAGTGGTCCGCGCTCTTTCTCTTACCAGGCTCCAGCTGTCTGGAACAAACTTCCTGTTTCTGTCCGTCATTCTACCTCTGTCAGTTCTCGTAAATATTCCTTGAAAATCTTTCTTTTCAAAAACCTCTTCAGTCCCGTTTCCGTGAGATACGAGTGTGTGTGTGTATGTGTGTGTGTGTGTGTGTGTGTGTGTGTGTGTGTGTGTGTGTGTGTGTGTGTGTGTGTGTGTGTGTGTGTGTGTGTGTGTGTGTGTGTGTGTGTGTGTGTGTGTGTGTGTGTGGTTCTTGTGTGTGTGTGTGTGTGTGTGTGTGTGTGTGTGTGTGTGTGTGTGTGTGTGTGTGTGTGTGTGTGTGTTTTGTATGCACTGAATCTTGAAAACGTACATTTGCAGAATGTGTCAGCGTTCAGCGCATGTGCAGGTTAGGCGGTTCAAAGTACCCATTATCATTATTACTTTTATTATGATCTAAATCAGTTCCAGTGTTTGTTTGACCGATTTCTGCCCGTCTCGTCCTGTCAAAGTAAATCGTCAACGGCTGCCTGTATCCATGCTTAGTTTCTCTCCTCCAGGTGATCCGTGGCGTGGTGTCCTGAGCTTAGTACTCGCAGGCAGTGCCTCAAGCGTCACAACACTTTCAGATCTTCCGAGACACAAAACTCATGCCCATGGACATAGCACGAATAACCTAAACCTAGCCATAGAACGAATCGTCTAAGCGTATACAAAGATGGAGTCAGTACGGATTAGAGCAATGCAGAGATCGATCTATTCTCGAAACGGAAGGAAGAATAGCAATGTCACAAGTTGGTTTCGTCAAAGACACTATGGTTTCACGTTTCATGCAAACACCGCCATTCCTGATGATGTCAGGTAAGCCTACTTTTAACATCGAAAGTGATGCTCCCACTAAAACCTGTCTATACCTGCGTATGATACGGTGATCCATCCACTAAACCTGACCGTACCTACGGCGTATGATCTAGGGACAGAGGTCCACCCGCTAGACCTGACCACACCTGCGTATGATCTAAAGACAGTGATCCACCCACTAAACACCTACGTATGATCTAAAGACAGTCAGTGATCAACCCACTAGACGTGACACACCTACGGACCATCCCCAAAAAATGACTCAGCGCCACGGGGACGGTTTGTGACGTAGAAGTGACGTGTCCGCTGACGTCATGCCCACAGTTTGCTTGTGGGACGTTTGACACGTGACTTGCTTTGTGATCAACGCAGCGGTTCTTTGTCTGTCACCATGGTACGGACGAAAAATATTCACACACAGGCACCTACGCACCCACGCGCGCGTGTGCGCGCGCGCACACACGCACACATGCACGCATGCACGCACACACACACGCACGCACGCACACACACGCACACGCACACATGCACGCACGCACACACGCACACACACACACACACATGCGCGCACGCATGGGACACGCACACACCCCCGCCGCCTTTAGGGAACTCAACGCATCCCCCGCACACCCAGAATCAAGTAAATATGGACCCACATCGATCGCCTCCCTCTCCAGAGTAAAAAGAAAAATAATGTATGTGGCAACAGAGGAACATACTCGCATTTTTTTTTTAAAGGCTCGATCTGAGGCTTTGGGAAGTATCACAGACAGCTAGATGGTTCACTTTTAACGCCTTATCAACCTTTACTAGGACGAAACACAGATTGAAAAGTTCAAACACAGATTCAAAGCAACAAATAGGGGAACGCAACACATGTTAACCTGATGAAAGCAGATGCTACGTACGCTTTGGTCCTAGCGAAAAGCCGACCGAGAAGCAAGAGACAGCTAATGTTTGTCCGTTGCTTGCATTGGAACGAGTCATAAAAAATGACCACAGAAGAGAGAGAGAGAGAGAGAGAGAGAGAGAGAGAGAGAGAGAGAGAGAGAGAGAGAGACGTCCTTGAAGGTATCAATTTCATATCGATGTTATAATTTAACAACCGGTTGAAAAGAATTGGAATGGCAGCTAAGATATTGACTCCCTCACCCCCACCACCCTTTAATAAAAGGAGTAAAAAACAAAACAAAACAAAAAACGAACAAAATTAACACAAAACAGAAAACAACGAACAAAGACAAGAAAGACAAGGAAAACAAACTGAATAGGAAAACTACTGCATGAAATAAAAAGTAAACACAAAAAGAACCAAAAAATCTTTTTTGTTAAGTCATTGCCATTATCTCAAAGAAGCATTATCACATAAGAACAGACTGGAAGCATACAGCAGTGAATTACAGTCTGCAAGAGGGACCAAAGCAGCTTGCGTAAATCGCCTTCGAGTTTGACCGTAGAACTATAGACAGTAAATCTAATGACAGACAGCCTTCTGGTTTCCGTGGACGTGGACGTTAAGCTATATTGAACCATATGCTTCGGCATTGGTCTCAGCTTGTCCCTAATATGTCAACTGACATCTGAGGACATTAAGCAACACTACCTACCTACCTACCTACAGACAGTAAACCTCACGAATACTTAAAATGAAGTGTGATTCAGAAATTAAGACCGGAGACGTTTGCCTCTTTTGCGCCCTTTCTGTTTTTGTCTTGAAAAGTTAGAGAAGAATGAAAGAACAAAATGATTCTAGCTGTCAGCAGGTCCCTTGCGTCCATGGGGTTACAACACGTCGACGTTCTTGTCGACTACACGTTTGTGAAAATAGCGCGCGAGAAATCCAATCATTCTTTTTTTGCAGTGGGAGAGAAAAAAGAAGAAAAGAAGAAGAAGAAAAAATGAAGAAAAAAGAGAGAAACATATTGTCTTTGTCCGTGACATTCATACAGAGGGGATAAAATGAATAGCATTGAGTGCTGGTGTGGCGACGTCAGCCCAAAGCGAGAATCAATGGTGTAAAGAAAGGACAGGACGATCTGCAATCAATCTCATGACATTTTAGCAAGGAAAGGGCGACAGGATACATTCGCTTTTGCAGACAATTTGTGCGGACTGGTGTAAAAAGATACATTTGTTATTACAATGAATGCGCCTCAGCATTCATGTCAAGGAAATAGTGGGTGCTTTTTTCTCTCGAATTTGCCGACTGACTGATTCAACAGGTTTGAATGCCGACTTTGTCGCAACCTTTTCAGCCATGGGTGATAACAAATGTCTTGGATTAGAAAGGCAGCAAAAACAAAAGCCTTTTGTGTCTTTATTATGCTGTTACGTTACTCTCAATCCAGTAGTCTAGCTGGCATTTTAAAACGTGAATCATCAAACCATCTATATATAGTCTCTTATGAAAAATTCTGAATTAATATTCCGAGTCCTCGGGTCATAATACTGTGAAACGCGCGGGGTCAGTGTCGTATGTCATTATTAATTCAGCCAGATTATACACTTGTTTATAACGAAACTTTACATTATGGTTACTTATTTAGCGGCTTTGCGGACAAGTGAATCTGGCTTGTGCGTTTTGGTTTGTTTGAAAGAATAGTTCTGTGATACACCTCTGAGAACACGTAGGCCCGTTGGGTTTCAATTATCTGGTCCAGCAGAACAAAACAAAACGGACGACACAACAGGTAATAAAACACGAGGAAAACGTACTTAATAAAAGAAGACAGGTCACGAATAGAAGAAAAACAACCCACTCTGACGTTTCGACAAATGTGTCTTCATTATGGGAAAAATATAACCAATTGATACTAAAGCAGAAGAAAGACAGGAAAAAGTAGTAGAGGAAAGTCTCTTTCTGGTCTGCTTTTCTTATTCTCCTTTTTATCTTTGTTCTGCGTTATCATCAGTTGGCATTGTTTCCCTTGGTGGAGGAAGACATAAACGTCAGAGTGTGTTGCTGTTCTTGTATCCGAGACCTGTCTTCTTTTGATGAGTACGTTTTCCTTGTTCTCACCGGCAGTCATTCATTGTTCCCCCACTTCCCACCCCCCAATCCCACCTTTTTTTTTTTTGGACGACACAACAGATCAACAAATCTTCCGTCGTTTTGATTCACTTTAAATTTACACGTCTTCGGTTATGAACCAGTTTTTTATGAAACAAATTCATGAGCTTTTCCTTTCGAAAGATGAAGTTGGAGTGTTGCTTTACGTCCACAGAAACCGTAGGTTTATTAGGGACGGGAGCCCAGGACGTCCACCTCGACTTTCACACAGCTCCTGAGCTCCTTTCAAAAGAAACTCCCGTCATTTATAACGTCGCTCTGCAGGTTCTCGCTCTTCTGGATAAAATGATGATGATGATGATGCAGGGCTTAATGTGCTTGGATGGGCAAAACTTGATTGATTCAATGTTGCTTTACGTCCGCAGAAACCATGAGGCTTATTAGGGACGGGGAGCCCAGGACGGCCACCTCGACTTCCACACAGCTCCTGGGCTCTAATGGGCGAAAGTAAGTAAACGTGGTGCTTAACTTCCACAGAAACCATAAGGCTTATTAGGGATGGGGGGATGGGCAAATTTTGTTGTTGTTGTTGAAATGTTGCTTTACGTCCACAGAAACCGTAGGTTTATTAGGGACGGGAGCCCAGGACAGCCACCCCGACTTTCACACAGCTCCTGAGCTCTGAAGGCAAAATTTGTAACCACCACACCAACAAAAGGTCGTTTGTTGCCTAGTGGAAACTAATGTATCAATTTGCCGTGAGAACCACGCAAAATGTTACACGACTGTAAGAGAAAATAGTGATCAGGATGAGGTGACGTAACTTCCTTTTTGATCGAAAGTCATATTCGCAGCAGTTTGACCTCTCATCTCTGGAAAGTCATATGTGGAAAGGATTGGCCAGTAAGGCCCTATGACGTGCGGAGCTAAGAATAGACGCGGTCTGTAAATGCAGCTGTGTTTCACGTAAACAGATAATTTATGACCGGAAAGGTCAAGTTGAAACTTTGAAGGTCATGGGGTTCTTCTGCGTAAACAATTCAATCCGTTTTCGTGCGACAATGCACTGAATGTGCGAGGGCAAAAGTCATACCGTTGCCAGTAATTTTATTTCAGTTTCAGTTTACTTTATATAGAAAATTTCGCCACGAAACTCATCAACATTTCCCCTTAAGATGTGCATCCATCACCCCCCCCCCCCCCCCCAAAAAAGAACAAGAAGAACAAGAACAAGAACAAGAAATTATCAAATTGATCAGCATTTTCTCTCAGGATGGGCAACCACCGTGGTTTGGTTTTCACGGCAAATTGAAAAATTAGCGCGCGCTCGGCCGCAAAGAGCATGTACCATTTCCAAATTGGCTCGGCTAGTTTCAGAACCGCGCAAAGTTGGCCGATTATGCGGGACCCAAGCAGCGGTTCATTCATGCATTCAAACGCCGTCTTTCCAGTTTTCGAAGATAATTTTTTTCAATGGACTTTGCTAACATCTGTCTTTGCCCAATACAGTTGCGGTTTCAGCGGACGCCAACAGCCAGATAGCGCAGAGGAAGAGCCGACGCCACACAAAAGGAAATTAGCCTCCAATAGGCGAGACGGAAAGGCGGAGAGACAAAGAAGTGGAAAAACTATGGAAAAATCAGAAACAGAACAAGTTATGAAGAAGAACGAAGAAAGAGTAGCGTCAGGAAAGAAAACAAAAGAAAAAGCAGAAACAGAACACGTTATGAAGAATAACGAACAAAGAGTAGCATCAGAAACGAAAAAAGAAAAAAGAAAGGGGGAGAGAGAGAGAGAGAGAGAGAGAGAGAGAGAGAGAGAGAGAGAGAGAGAGAGAGATGAGCATTACACATCCGTAATGACCGTAGCTCAAATACAAAATATAAAAGTAACATTTTTTAAATTCCCGGAAGAACGGTGAGTCGAAAGAGGAAATATAATATTGAAAGAAAAGGTTGATATCAAGAAAAAGAAAGAGTTTAAGGACACACACACACACACAACAGCACACGCACACGCACACACACACACACACACACACACACACGCACACACACATACACCGAAAAGGAAAAGCAAACAAAAATCAAAACAAAAGAAACAAACAGAAAACACTTCGCTGAGGACATTGTAACAGGTGAAGTAATACAACTCCACTTAATCAGCGAGAATGCTCGACAAAGACGGCAACAAAAAGCGGCTGAAGACGGACAAAGAAAAGAGGTTAACCTACCTGTTGCACAGTAGCGAAGACTGAAGAACTTAAGTTAACTTCTTTACACGAAGACGGAAACAATTAAAGATTCTTTCTTTCGCACTCTCCCGCGCCGGGTGGAAAACACTCTGACGGGTTCACAGAGGAGACATAAAAATCGGTGGCTGTCAGCTGGAAAATGTCCTCGCACAACAACGAAAAAATCGACTATAAAATGCCGAAGTTTTTTTTCCTTCCCCTGTTTCTTCTTCTTCTTTTTCTGCTCTCTTTCTTTTCTTTCTTTGTTCCCACTGGGCAGTCACAGTTGGAGGTCGTCCGCCGAGGAAGCGCGTGCTCGCTCTCTCTGTCTCGCGCCGTCTGTGTTATAACCGCAGTTTATCACACTGGAGTCCCCGCTCTGTGCTTTTCGTGTTGCTTGCTAGCTTGAGAGACCGAGCACCACGCTAGCACATCTTTAAATCAACCCCGGACACCCGCCAACGCGCGCGCAACGACTTTTCTCTCTCGTCCCTCGGTGAGAAGTTGGCGATACGCCGATCACGGCGGCGGCGGTGGCGGCGGCAGCAGGACGGGCCGTGGTTCAATGCCGGACGAGTTGTCGGGGGGGGGGGGGGGGGGGGGGGGGGGGGGAGCATAAGCTAGCCGCGTCTGTCGTTCCCACTCGAACACGCAAACAGTATAAACTTGGCGTTAATCTAATTCCGGGACCTTAGTCAATATCAGCAGAGACTGCGTGCTTAGTGTCTTCTCTTGTTTTGTTTTTGGTGTGTGTGTTTTATGTCTATTTAACAAAAAACAAAAACAAAAATCCAGACTAGGTTCATTTGTGAAAGAGTGAGGGACGAGGATGGGGAAGGAGAGAAGAAGCAGAGGAGGAGAGAGGGTGGGTTGTGGTGGGGGTGGTGGTGGGGGATTGGGGTAGGGGGGTGCGGGTAAGAAAGGGGGCGTGAATCAACAGTGCGTCATGAATCAGTTACCGCCCTTCAGCCAATCGACTAGCGGTGTCTGTAATTAGCGTGGGAGTGAAGTTTCTTGTTGGCGCAGCCCAAGTTGTCTTCGTCATTTACAGTGAGTAACTCGTGGACTGTTGAGGCAACGTTCGTCACTGGCCTTTTGGCCACGTTCCCTCCACTCCCTTCCATTTCCCTACGTGTGGCAGACGTCTTGGTCCCTGGCCAAGGAACGCGCGCGCGCGCGCGCACGCACGCATGCATACAGACGCACGCACGCACATGCACGCAGCACACACACACACACACACACACACACACACACACACACACACACACACCACACACACACACACACACACACACACACACACAAATACACACCTCTGTCTCACGTGATCACACACACACACACACACACACCACACACACACACACACACACACACACACACACACACACACACACACACACACACACACACACACACACACACACTCTCTCTCTCTCTCTCTCTCTCTCTGGGCTCTCTCACGTGATCACACACACACACACACACACACACACACACACACACACACACACACACACACACACACACACACACACACACACACACACACACACACACACTGTTTCTTTCTGTATCACCCCTCTCTATCTGTCCCACTCTGTCTTTGCTTCTTTGTCTGTCTCAGTCTTTGCCCCTCCCTCTCTCGTCACTGTATGCCGCAGATTGAATACTGGTGTGGTCAGAATTCCCCAAAAGATAGAACTACAAAGTAAAAAAAAAAAATAAAAAAAAATCATCTATTTTCGTCGGTTGCTAGGAAGGGAAGGGCAATGGCATTGGCACTGCGCGCGGATGTCTCGGTTCATACGAAAGTGAAGCTATATAAATGCTGCAGGGTCAGAGAAGAAGAAGAAGAAGAAGCAGGAAGTTTAGGAGATCAGAAAAGAAGTCGTCCCTGCGCCATTCTTTTTGTGCATTCACAATAGATTATAAAAGCTGCTGAGACGTTGTAAGCATAGAGATGTCCCGCGCTGCAGTGATGCCGATGCAGAAAGAAATGTTCCCTCTGTTGAAAAGCCAGACGTTCGCTCCTTAGACTTGTTTAACGCCGAGTTTTCTCCGGAGAGGTAGGCCTACTGGCGGGGACGAGATCCCAGAAGGTTGGAAAGAGGGTG
>JABMCL010001612.1:485000-487500 GCA_018857735.1 Alviniconcha marisindica | reverse complement strand
CTTGCTTATAGGTCAGAAAGTAAGCAAATAAAAACTTGTGTCCACGCATTTCGATGAACCTCACGCTAGACCCATCGCCTCTTCAATTCAGTGACAAAAATCTGAAACAAGAATGACTGCTAGCGTTCTAAAACAAGATCCAAACACCTTAAGTTTTTGTGTTTTTTGTTTTAGTGGTGTAGCTTTTCACTTCATTTTTTTAAAATCGTTTTTGACCGTTTAGCTGTTAAGTGTCGTGTTGTAGTTTGACAAAGGGGATTACCCCGAAATTTGCTGGTTTTGTCTTGTGGCGTTCTTTAAAACTTTTACGTGTTTGATTCAGTAAGCGACAGACTGTACTCTGCGTTTAAGGCAGTGCCACTTTCTGTTGCATCCCCTACAACAGTTCCGCAATGAAATAGCATACTGACAAAACATAGCCGTCGCGAAGGAGAGTGTTTAACTTCTGAAACAGACAAACAGACATCTAGGATCTAGCGGGGAGGGGAGAACAACCGAATTTAACCTGGAGAAAATGAACCCTCAACATTCAATGCAAAAATCGACGTCGATGTGACTATTATACATAGTCAGCCGGAGAGACCGAGAAAACTGCCGAAAAACTGGCAGTTAGACAATGGAGGAATCTCCGGTACACTTGTGTGCTGTCTTTTGTTTGTTTGCTTTTTTCCCCTTTTCTCAGTCAGATGGGAGTGGGGTGGGGACTGTGTATATGTGTCAGAATATATCTGTGTAAACGTTGGAGAGGGGTGGGTGGAGTGAAAGTATGTGTGATAGATAAATTACTTGTATCAGGAAGTATGCGAGAGTTTTTATACAATCATTACAATGTCTTTTGAGTACACGACATTTAGGGAGTATGAATGTGTGTATACTAATATGAACGTGGATGTGATCCTGCATGTATGAGGTATAGATCAAGTGAAATTAACTATTTTTATGGATACATGTACAAATGTATGTTTGTTTTTGCGACTGCAAATAATGTTGTTTTGGTGTTGCTGTTTTGGTGTAACTTGTGGACATATTTTGTTATACTGATAATTGTAAGATTAATCTAATACCACTTTCGTGAAAAGACTTTAAATAAAATGGAAGGAGAAGAACTGTGCGCAACCCACGCTGACTAGAGGCAATAAACACAGATTGTAAGTCGTGCCCCACCCGTACCCTAGATACCACTGGTGGCCACATTTGCACGTGCAGATGTCCTGGATTATATTGCCGCGACAAAGGCTTGTCAGAAGACGTTTCTTGTTCCAGGTTATGAACACTCTTCCACTTTTTATGAGTCGGTAAGAGCGGTTGTAAAGCCCCGATTAAGCAGTTATCCCTCCTAGCACACGAACTACAAACGAGGTTATGGCGAACAGAAGTGGCTCACTTGGTTATATGGCCTTGGTTCGGGCCTGGCGTCCTCCAGCCCTTTGCAGCCGTCGAGAAAGAAAAATAGCTTGCATGGAAATGTTCCCTGAGTAAAATATGAGTCTTTCTATGTAGCCGTTACAACGTTCGCTTCTTGGGAGGGCCACCACATTATGTTTGACATAATTATCAGTATATCCTTGCGGAACGTTTATTGTGCGGTACCGCTTTATACTTAAACGACCCCCATCCATCGAGTTGACGACCAAGACCTTCAAAAAGGAGACAGACACCATCTCCATTCATTATGTGATTATTGTACTGGGTATCAGCGTAATGCCAAGACAGCCCATGCAGAAAAGGGCGACCACTTATAGAGCAGAAATAGTACCTTACACGAGCAAACAGCGTGACAGCACTTGCTGACTCTGAAAGTCTAGTTCAGCATCTTTCTTAAGCAACTTCTTAACCCCTTGGCGGGAGTTTTCGGTCGCCCTGCATGCACAGGAGCAACGCTATCCACCGGGTATTGTGTATGCGATGCAAAAGTGCTCATTTGTCGTGTTATTTTTTAGTTATTTTTTCATACCAAACGAATAGCTATCACTTTTACCAACGCAGTCGTTGATTTCAGCTGTCTCTATAGATCTTTATATACGCAGCCAGAATGAGAGGGACCCGACGACCACGCTATTAGTTATTTCAGTAGGCCACGCTTTTCTAGCCAGAACAAGTACAGTGTATTAAGTACACGTCAAAACACGCAAATGGTTAAAAAGAACGTTTGATTTAATTAAACAGTACAAAACATGGATAGATTTTCAGTGGGAAAACGCCCTTTTCAAGCAACAGACCTTGACTTGTTTAAAACTAGTATATCCTTCGCTGGAGCGTCCCTATGGGACTCTTTGCTTCAAAATATAAAACCCTGTATTTCTCTTCCTTGTTTCAAACGTAATCTGCACAGTATATCTGTGAATAATGTTTCGTCAAACTTGGACTGACTTGTTTCTGTCACATTCCCCCGCTCTCTCTGTAAAATACCCAGAATGTATGGCTAGTTTTCTCCCTGATATCCCTTTCATTTCCACAGTTGTCTCCTTTCATATGTATTACTTCTTCTTCTTTTTAAATT
>JABMCL010001612.1:467500-480000 GCA_018857735.1 Alviniconcha marisindica | reverse complement strand
TGATGCACTAAATCATTTAAACTGATCTGAATCAGAGAGCCATTCTGGATTTGTATCGCTTGGCTGTGTGTGCGTGTGTGTGTGTGTGTGTGTGTGTGTGTGTGTGTGTGTGTGTGTGTGTGTGTGTGTGTGTGTGTGTGGTGTTGTGTGTGTGGGGGGTAGAGAGAGAGAGAGAGAAGAGAGAGAGAGAGAGAGAGAGAGAGAGAGAGAGAGAGAGAGAGAGAGAGAGAGTAACTATTGGCTTGTGGATTTTAAAAAGGGGCTTACCTCGAAAATTCGCACATATTTTGTATTGCCCTATTAAAACAACGTTCTTTTTAACTGTTATATGTTTGGCTCTTAAATACAGATTCAAATAATAATAAAACCACACAAAAAACAACAAGAACTGCTCATCGAAGAAAATTACTGATTTTGAACAAGAATGTGAATGTTTTCTGCTTCAAGAATCTGAAACTAGAATTAATCACCGTTTAACTGTTGTTTAAGTGTCATTTTGTAGCTTGATAAAGGGGAATACCTCGAAAATTTGCATGTCGTGTTTTGTCGTAATAAATAGCATTCTTTTGAGCCTTTTATGTGTTTGGATCTTTCTGCTTCGAGATAAAGTGCATCTTCATAAATTCGTCCAAAACTGACCAGTAACTTGAAAGGCCGAAATCATTTTTCTTTGTATGGTAGGCGTGAATGTGTGAGTTAATGTACCTGGCACCATGAAACATACCTGGTGCAATAATTTGGAATGGGCACATGGCAATAAACTTGTATTATTTAATTTTCGAGAAGATGCTGACACACCTTTTGAAAGAAGAATAGATTATTTGGTATTTAGTAACATCTGTGTTCAGAGTTTTGCAAGTGGTTTGAAATTTAAGAGAGAATGGCAGTCAAGATAATTATGCAAATTTCGTGTCTGCATGTGTCCACATGCGTATTTTCAGAAGACATTGAAGCTATGTGTTGCTTTAGGATAAAATGAAGCTTCTGCTCAGCATTCGTCCCTCCAATCTCAGACCAATTATTAAAGCACCTCCATGACAGCATGATCTGATGACATCAAGTCTCAAGTAATTCAGATCTTACGCACGCTTAGTCTTTGGCTGAAAATACAAACTAACGAAATGTTAATAAGGACACCAACAAACATTTGCGGCTTATGTGCGATCCAGCCGTGCCATAAAGTATGGGCTGGAAAACCCTTAAGTTTACCGTCACGTGCAAGCTATAGGTCACTCGTGGAAAATAGCTACCGTTGTTTACGGATCTGCGTAATCGCACTCGTTTCCTTTGGTCTGTTTAGATATCTACGCGAATGAATAAAAAAGGTTGACCTCCTTTCAGATCGTTCAAGGGGTCGGAGATTAAGCAGCAGGTACTGGATGAGGATAAGTTCAGATGTGAAAATGAGCTGTAGAATATTTATTCACGGAAAGGTGTGGTGTGTGGATGTAGGGTTTTGCAGCTCAGAACTGTCAGGATCAGGCATTTCGTCGTCCTTCGAAGCGGAGCTTTTTTTGTGTTGTTTTCCCAGTCAGCGTCAGCAAAATTCAAATTCACCGTTGAGACGACTTTGTAGTGTTAATTCTTGTCATTTCTGTTCACATACAGGGAACAGCAGGTCAAACAACAAATAAACATAGAAACCTTTCTGATGCCTTAAAACTTAGGATATCGCTTGCTATAAATACCTCCGCCCATCCTCTTTTTTGTTTTTTTTTCGTTGTATGCATTTGCATTTTTTGGTTCATGGCCGGGTCTAATCATTGCAAAATTTGCGAAATGTTCTTTCACTGATGTTTCATGTACCCCAGCTGAGGTTTCTGAAATAGATTCCTTGACTTCACCTTGCAGAAAAGTCAAGTTTAGTTGCCGATTTTACTGCTGCCTCCACGCTGACAAGTTGATGCACGTGCACGCGTAGCAGACGAAAACCCAAGCTTCAAGTGACGTCACATGACCGCTCGGACAAGCAGCCGGCACTGGTCAGCAAAACGTCACAGCGCGAAGTGTTCTGGGGCCTTAACTATGAATCGGGACTACGGTAGGCCAGGCCTAAACCAAAGTCCCTGACTTTAGAGTCCGAGACTTTGAGTTAGGCAAAGTTCGTATACATAGACGCGGACAATGGTCGAGACAACAGAGTCTCTGACTACGCGCTGATAAGAAAGTGGTGTCAATTATAACAGTCAAGGAGAAGACGCAGCAGATAAGATTCTTTTTCGTTTCTCAAATCCACGAAATTCTGCGAACGATCTTAAATAGAGTATGCTCTCTACGATCTTCCTTGACAGTACATTGTGTGTCATTGTGTGTGTGTGTGTGTGTGTGTGTGTGTGTGTGTGTGTGTGTGTGTGTGTGTGTGTGTGTGTGGTGTGTGTGTGTGTGTGTGTGTGTGTGTGTGTGTGTTGTGTGTGTTGTGTGTGTTGTGTGTTGGTGTGTGTGTGTGTGTGTGTGTGTGTGTGTGTGTGTGTGTGTGTGTGTGTGGTGTGTTGTGTGTTGTGTTGTGTGTTGTGTGTGTGTGTGTGTGTGTGTGTGTGTGTGTGTGTGTGTGTGTGTGTGTGAAATGAAGTGACGTGATGAGAAAGAGGTCAAATGAAGTGTTGTAGTGTGTTTGTTTATGCAGTTAGCAGGGTTTCATTGTGCTCTAGGTTGTGTATATATTTTGTCGACCCTATTGTTTTTGTATTGTAAGCTTCGGGCTCACGTTAGGTGTAAGCGTCTCTCGTGGATCAAAACATCAATGTATTCATCCACGTAAAAATAATCTGAAACGAGAATGACTGCTAGCGTCCTAAAACAAGATCCAAACACATAAACGGTTAAGGAGAACGTTAACTGTTGTTTTATCGCTTTGAAAAGAAAGAGAGAGAAAATATATATTTTTCTAAATTAAAAGAGAGAGAAAAAAAGGGCTGACCCCAAAATTCGCACATGTTTTGTATTGTTGTATTGTCATATTAAATTGTTTGGATTTTTAAGCTCGGTGTTAGCCTTGGCATAACCATATGCGGTTGAACGGCTCAAAGCATCAACTAACTAACTAACTAACTTTTAGTTCAGTGCTCCTGTTTTTGAGGAATAATACATCAGGGTAGCACCCCTCCTCTCACCCCAGGACTCCAGACCACTGTCAGACAGAACCAACGCGAACGTCATCTCCGTCAAAGTAGTAAAGAGCACTACAATGATTACATGCCGCCACATTTCAATCAAGATTCCCGGTATTGCGTGGACATCCATGTCGATGATTTCAGATAGCTGGTAATTGCCTTTGGCGGCGCCCGCTCTATCTCCAGTTGTCCTCAGCGGGAGTTGGGGGCGTCTTCCGCACTGCAGCCACCGAAATGGAAGACCAGAGAACGTCCCGCCAGCGAAAGGAGCTTCCAGTGGGAAGGCCGGCGGAGGAATTAAGTGTTGTCCCCAGGTTATTGCTTGGGGTTGGTCTGGTGTTCTGACGTAGTTATGTCAAATGCGGAGAAATACGTTGAATCAGGAAGAAGGAAGAACACGCGAGTGAGGAATCAACGCGACTGAGCAGATGGCTAACTAGATTGTCAGATTTTGTTTGGGCATCACTGCAGAAGCCTGTCATAAAGTCAAGTTTTTGTGTACAAAAACTTCATAGGAATGACTTTTTTTTCTTTCGAATTGCTTCAAATTGCTTGATCAGTTTTTTTCATTGGACCATATGATCACAAATCCTGCGTGTATACTCTTTCATGGCTGAAAGCGAGAGGGACAAATCGAATTACGAAGTAGTATTTATTTCCAGCTTTTGTTATGTTACGCTCTGTTTGGTGTACCATCTAGTATGTAGAGCAGGTCACTCTTATTTCTAGTTCACAGGATATATCTGTTATATACCAGTCTATAGACTATTGCAATTTGCGCCAGGCGGTTTCTGTGATGCAAACGCTACTAATCTTCCGGGCTTGCAAATCTGTTTTGTACTGTCTTGTGAAACACAAGGTGTGAATGTCGGGCACAACCAAGAGAGCGAATTACATACACTTAAAGAAGCAAGGCTATTTCTCTGGACCGACATTAAAGAAACAAGGCTATTTTTCGAGACCGACATTAAAGAAACAAGACTATTTCTCTGGACCGACATTAAAGAAACAAGGCTATTTCTCTGGACTGACATTAAAGAAACAAGGCTATTTCTCTGTACCGACATTAAAGAAACAAGGATATTTCTCTGTACCGACATTAAAGAAACGAGGCTATTTCTCTGGACCGACAGCCTAGGAGCATCAGTTACCCTCGAGGCTTTCGCGAAAGGAAAGCTTGATTAATAAAAAATATTTAAAGCATTTTTTTTAATCCCCCCAAAAACAAACAAACACACAAACAAACAAAACACACACACACACAAACCAAAAACAAACAAACCAAAAACCCACCGAAAACGAAAACGCTGGAAGTAAAGGTACAAAAGTAATTCGGAGGACCTACGATGAGAAAAGCACAAAATAATTCCGCGTAGGTACACTTCCATAAGGAGGGAGAGAAACCTTTCAGTGCAAAGTTCATGTAGTCTACTTTACAAGGAACAGAAGCCTAAAAGGAAGGACTCGGCTTGTATCTGAGTATCGACCCACACTGACACGGCGCGATCTAGTGACTCGATGTTTTAGAGTCCCAGAACCACTCGGTAGTGACGATTCTGTAATCGGTAGAGACACTCTGAAGCATAAAAGCTAATTCTCTGTTAATATTATTTTCCTTGTTATGACAATTCTGCCTTTCTGCTTTCTACCTTTTTGAGTTCATTCAGCATTATTATTTTTTGAAGCCCTCTGTTCACCTATTGCCTTCGTTGGGAATGGCTAACACACTTTTCCGCGTGAACCTGCGAATAGATTTGGTCGGCTTACATTAACTCTCTAAGCGAGCACACACTCGTAACCAAAAATCCACAAAGCATACAACAGAGACTTCTACATTGCAGTCACAAACCAAAACCTACATTACAATATATGACACTGAATACAGAGGATGAAGTGGTTGGGATAACGTTGAAGAAACTGCTTTTTAACACCCAGTCAACCCCGTGTGTCTTCTCAGGGAGGTACCACTGAATGCAGTGGTTAGCATAAGGCCGAATGAAGTGTCTAACGTTGAATGAAGTGGTTGCGTCGTGGCTGCTTCCACCCCAGCATGTATAGATCTGCATATGCTTTCTTCGGCTTCTGCAAAGGCGCAGGGCGACTGCGAACAAGAAGAGAACGAAAGAGATGAACGGGAAGGATCATCAACTGCCTCGTACATCAGGGCGCGCACGCTTTTAAAGCAGCGACCCGGAGCTTGCAGTGAGGCTCCATGCAAAACAGCAAATTGTCCGACCGAATTTACTTCCCACAAGTGTCCGCCGCTGCACGGAGCCAACTTGGGAGCCCGGCGAAGAAATGGCGAGAAAAGCCGATGGATGTAAACATTTTCGCATTACGCCGCCACCCTACTTCAGCACGAGCTAATACAATTTCTCCAAATTAGCTGCCAGTGTCCAACAAGCGTTGGGGTCGTAAATGGGATGATTTGTCTGACGTGAAGCTCCCCTTTCAAAGATGCTCCCCTCCGTTTCTGTTGACCTCCGGCTTTCCCCCTTTTAACCCACACCGCGCCTCCATCGATCTCCTGTCCGGGGTGGCCAAGGGAGTGGGGCGTGTAAATGTTGTCCGAGTTGGTTACCAACTAATACAGCGGCCCAAGTGCCGTTTTGCAGACGTGTTTGCTCTCTTGTGGTCTTTCCGAGAAACGTTTGCCTCCATTTTACTTTATCGTTGCGCTTTTTCTTTTTCTTTTTGTACGTGTGTGTGTGTGTGTGTGTGTGTGTGTGTGTGTGTGTGTGTGTGTGTGTGTGTGTGTGTGTGTGTGTGTGTGTGTGTGTGTGTGTGTGTGTGCGCGTGCGTGCGCGCGTGTGTGTGTTTCTTTTTTTCTTCTCTCCCTTTATGCCTGATTGCTGGAATGGTTCAATCGAGCATTCGCTGGCCTTTAGTTGTCAAGTCGTAAATCTTGTTTTGAGAGCGTTTCGAGTTACGATGGACGGGCTATTTTCAGTATCATTTTACGCAATCGGCCGACTCTCTTGATTCACTTAATGTACATTTCTACCATTCAGTCTTGCTGTCAAACACTTATCTATTGCATCCCAACTTCTCCTCGTCTTTAATTAACCCTCCTCCATTTCTGTCTACATACTGTCCTCTCTCGAGTTTTAAGCCCTCACCCCGCCCTTACCGCCCCAAGCCCTTCAGGAGGTATGCATATAAGCTGCCATTTTCTTTCCGTCTTCCTCGTCTCTCTCATGGCCGTCTCCCCATCTTTCTTTAACCCCCCCCCCCCACACACACACACCCCACCACTCCGTTTGCACAAAAAGCACCTCTTTTTCTTTTTGTATCCCTTTTCAGTGTGGCAAGAAGGGCAGTATTCCTTTCGCAGCACATTGATTGTTAACTCTATAATGATGTGGGATATACTACTATTCTTTTAAAGGCCATTTATTTCTAACAGGTATCGTGATTTTAGGTCGATGATTACGCAAGAAAGCGCAAACTTGCCGTTTGATTCCCCTTTCGTTGACCTTTGGTAATTTGATCCAATCGAATTTTCCTGGAACAGGAACGAAAGTTGATCGGTTGGCAGTTTTAAGCTGAAAAGGGGTTTCTTCCTTGACAGACTGTCTTTGGCCAACCCCATGCATCTAGTCCCTTCATGGTTATTCTTGGTTTAAAATGCTTGTAATCATTGTAATTGTCGTTTTCCGCTTGAGGTGTCTCAATGTGGGTGTTTACATTTGGTTTCTGTACATCGCGCCGAACTCTAGTTTTATGTTAGTGGCTTGGGCTTGACAAATATTTCATTATCATGATTATTATTATTATTATAATCAGAATAATGCAGGGATATTCTCAGATCACTCCGGGGCATTATCAAGTGTGCTGAAGGTACAACGTAACGATGCAAGCAATCAACCACATCCCTCTCCACTTACCTAATAGTCTGCCCGCATGCATGCACTCAGGGTCAACTGCTTGCCTGACGAAGCAGTGATTTTATTCAAAGGGGACAAAATGAATCTGACACGTAGCTTGCTGCCATCCTCCTGTCCCATTTGCCTGCCTGTACACGCACCTGACTGTTGTTGTGGTCGTTGAAAGCCGACGGCATCTCTTGGCCGGAAGTGACAGAAAAAGGACCCGTTGAAGGATGAAAGAGAACGCGAAGAGCAGAATGAATATAAAACCAGTGGACAACAAACTCTATTTCCCTGCTGCCTGTATGCTTGCACACGCACCGTTTCACACAGCCAGGAAATTTGTTCCTCCAACTTCGCACGATGGAACACGATTCCGTGATCAGTTTACAAAACGTTGTAGCCACATCAAAAGAGCATTTCTGGCAATCAGTGGGTTTGAACAATGACTGGCGAATTAGCCTCGCTAGGAGAGTTTAATCTGGTTTGCTTACCATATATTAGTTTTTGTGAAATATTGAGCGGGCCTCTTTTCAGCCACAGCCTCTAACTTGTTTCTCATTTGACGATGTCCTTTTTTTAGAACTAAGTGCATGAAATGAAAAATTATATATGTGTATTGTATAGAATCCGGCAAAGTAACCGAACGACAATGATGAGGAAACGTAGTTTTGTTAAAGACAGGAAATTAAAAAGGTGCAACAGACAGGATAAACATACACACACACACACACACGCACACACACGCACACGCACACGCACGCACGCACGCACGCACGCACGCACGCACGCACGCACGCACGCACGCACGCACACACACACACACACACACACACACACACACACACACACACACACACACGGACATGGAGGAGTGTGGGAGAGAATAATGACAACAATGATATTCTAGGCGGTTCATCTCGGAATAAGTACTAATCGCGGTAAGCCGGTAGGCTAGGAAAACCAGTGCTAGTGGGTGTTACCGAGTGTTTTAAATACTACCTCCCTATTACTTCCTTCGCTACAGTGGTTCCCTCTGTAATGATACTTGAGTGAGAAAGTTTGAAAATTAAAAGGAGCAAGTATAGTCCGAAACAGAAACGGACCTCCTCAGCATCCTCTGTCACCCTCCTCATCTTCATTCATCATTGTTTTTTGTTTGTTTTTATTAAAAGAAAAGAAAAGAAAAGTCTCAGTGTCTGTGGCACCTCTCGTGGTAACATGTCTCAGTAATCCTTTAGCCTACTGCGGGAACTCTGTTCAGAGCCATCAACGTCAGAGTCCACACAGGGGACTGATGGAGGGATGAAGTGGACGTCTGCTCTCTGGAGCTCTCTGAAGCGGCGGTCTGCATGCTCACTCCTGTCTGGCCCCGCTGTCGGGAGCTCGGGGCATAGCATTAAGTAGGTGGTATCCTGCGAATGTTGCACCAGAACGGGTGTCACCGCACACCACCGAAGTGACGCAACAGTTTAGCAAACTGTTAAGCAGCAAAAAGGGAGATGTCGGTAAGGAGTAAAATGCACACGTCTTACTAAAGTCTTTGTCATGTCGCTTATCTTTCCGGCTTGAGCTGACTGGGCGTAAATCACCAAGTTACTGACTTACTTTCGGCTTGAGTATATATATTTTTTTCTTAACCAAAAGCACAAAATAATAAGCAAATTTTACAGTCAACGATGTCAACAGCTACGTCTCGTCAAGCAGGACCAGTGAAATGGTGATGTAGCCCACCTATGACATTTTCTACTTTGACAGCTGGGAATATTACGGGCAAAGCGACAATTAGCCTAATCATGATTCGCATCCCTTTCTCGAAGGGGAACGCGATAGTCTAATCAAACTCAGCAGATTTTCTCCCCGTCCTTCTGGAAATTTCATAAACACTTGAATTTATTGTTGAAGCGAATGACGAGATCGATAGCTGGCTTGCCTGCAAAGGGCACACGCGTCAAATTCGGATGCAGCTGGGGATTTGACGGCAACATGCGCAGTGGCCTGACCTTCATCGACTTTTTCTCTTCGCACAGCGGGGGCACAGGTTCGATTCTGGCTCCTACCCGGCCGTGGCTCGACAGAATGCATTGTACCTTAGCTTCCGTAGCCTCGCGAGTAGCACCCGGACTGAATGTCTTCCAACGGATGAGGGCCTAAGCGTGTCGGACTTGCGTGCTTCTGTCCGGGATGGTTAAAGACCCGCAGGCAGTTGGAAATCGAAAAACGGTGAGGGAAATCTTTCCGGCTGCCTTGGCAAGTTTAATGCCTCATAAATGGTAGGCGCTAAAAAGCCGCATGACTAGGTCTGTGTAGCGCTGCCCTTGCGGCTGTTATAAATGCATCCGCTTTTCCAGGAAGGGGATTTAAAAAGAGTAGAAACAAAAAACGAAGAAGAAAAAAGAAAAAGAGAAAAGCAGTAAAAAATCTATATTATTATATATTTCTTTATTTTAAAGGCACCGCTTGTTCTTTCTGACCAGTAACCATTCACCTTTTCCCCACAAAGAAGCAAACAAGAACACTGCAGGAGAAGTAACTCCTATGGCTACGGAAATCGGCTGTCACCATCGGAGTCGTGTCAGTCGTCAGTCACACTAATAAATCACATAAAAAAATGAAACCAGCCTCTATCTTGTAGAGCGCGGGCAAAGGCTGGTTTCAACAAGTGCTTTCAGTTCAACTCATTGAAGTTCAACAAGCAAGGGCGTTAGTTAACGCTCGAAAGCCGTCACACTAACACAACACGAAGACCCTTGTCGCCGTAAGACGTCACACTAACACAACACGAAGACCTTTGTCGCCGTAAGACGTCATACTAACACAACACGAAGACCTTTGTCGTCGTAAGACGTCACACTAACCCAACACGAAGACCCTTGTCGCCGTAAGACGTCACACTAACACAACACGAAGACCCTTGTCGCCGTAAGACGTCACACTAACACAACACGAAGACCCTTGTCGCCGTAAGACGTCACACAGACAAAGCAACAAAGATCCGAGTCGTGCACGGTAGGCGATTCAAGTCTTTGTTGTTGTGTTAGTGTGACGTCTTTCGAACTAATTAACACCCTTGCTGAGTGCTCATAGGCGCTCTGGGCCTCGTTCCACGTGCAGTGTCCCTAGATTTGTACCCGCAGGTAGTGTCTCAAGCTCTTCAACACTTCAGATCTTCCGAGAACAAATTCAAACGCTTGTTAGTTTCCATGATTTATATATATAATATATATATTTTGTGTGTGTCTGTGACTAAGATACCTTGATTTAGCTGAATTTGTTGTAATTAATTTAATTTATTTTATACAAGTACACTAGAACTCCAGTCAAGTCGCTTACAGTGTTCAATTCTGAAAGCCCCTGCGGTGTAAAAGTCTGCGAGAAGCTAGAACTTCACTGAAAGTGAAAAACGATCCTTTTTTATCAGATGAACTTTGGGTGTAATTAGATCAGCTTACTTCCAGCCACCCATTTGTCACGGACTGTTTTTATCGAAATGTGAGAAGCACTGCCTGCTTATAGCAGACGTGTCAGTGACCCAATGACCCCTTCAAGATTTTCCTGTCCATCTCTTTGGCGTCTGTGTTGACTATGGTGTGTCTTGGTGCGTGAATCCAACTAGTTTGAATAGGTTGCGGTCTTTAGTGGTACCGTCTGTCCCTAGAAGTATTTGTTTTCTCCAGGGTAGCAGCCTCTGTCGGTAACGGCATCATCGACCATCTATTTAACACAGCGCTCAGGCTGCTTAAGCGTAGAAAATGTTTCTATAACTATAAACGCATTTAGGCTGCACGGATAGTCCTACCTGCGTTCCACACATGGCGATTTTTGTCAGTGTCGTCACCGTTTAGAAGATGAATGCGATTAAGGGGGGCTATTTGCTCTTTGTACATATGGGCCCAGGAGGTGTGTGTGTGTGTGTGTGTGTGTGTGTGTGTGTGTGTGTGTGTGTGTGTGTGTGTGTGTGTGTGTGTGTGTGTGTGTGTGTGTGTGTGCGTGATGGACACCGATAATCATGCTGTACGGTCTGACTTCTTCTTGAACGGATAATCCCGATAATGATCATTGGATATCAAGTAAATAAGTTTCATGCTCTAAGAATGACGACGCAAAGCGAACAGTTCCCGTTTCATTCGTCGCATGTGAGGGTCAGTCTGTGGGTCGCTGACAGCGTGAAGCTATCGCAACATCAAACTCAGCGGAGGTGCTATTCAGGGCGTGGGGCTGTCGCAACATCAAACTCAGCGGAAGTACTATACAGATCGTAGCGCTATCGCAACATCAAACTTAGCGGAAGTGCTATACAGATCGTAGCGCTATCGCAACATCAAACTTAGCGGAAATTCTATACAGATCGTGGAACTAGGCAACGTCAAACTCAGCGGAAATGCTGTACAGATCGTGGAGCTGCAACATGAAACTCAGCGGAAATGCTGTGCAGATCGTAGAACTAGGCAACATCAAATTCAGCGGAAATGCTGTACAGATCGTGGAGCTGCAACATCAAACTCAGCGGAAATGCTGTACAGATCGTGGAACTAGGCAACATCAAATTCAGCGGAAATGCTGTACAGATCGTGGAACTAGGCAACATCAAATTCAGCGGAAATGCTGTACAGATCGTGGAACTAGGCAACATCAAATTCAGCGGAAATGCTGTACAGATCGTGGAACTAGGCAACATCAAACTCAGCGGAAATTCTATACAGATCGTGGAACTAGGTAACATCAAACTCAGCGGAAATGCTGTACAGATCGTGGAACTAGGCAGCATCAAAATTCAGCGGAAATACTGTATAGATCGTGGAACTAGGCAACATCAAACTCAGCGGAAATGCTGTACAGATCGTGGAACTAGGCAACATCAAAATTCAGCGGAAATACTGTACAGATCGTGGAACTAGGCAACATCAAAATTCAGCGGAAATACTGTATAGATCGTGGAACTAGGCAACATCAAATTCAGCGGAAATGCTGTACAGATCGTGGAACTAGGCAACATCAAACTCAGCGGAAATTCTATACAGATCGTGGAACTAGGCAACATCAAACTCAGCGGAAATGCTGTACAGATCGTGGAACTAGGCAACATCAAAATTCAGCGGAAATGCTGTACAGATCGTGGAACTAGGCAACATCAAAATTCAGCGGAAATACTGTATAGATCGTGGAACTAGGCAACATCAAATTCAGCGGAAATGCTGTACAGATCGTGGAGCTGCAACATCAAACTTAGCGGAAATGCTGTACAGATCGTGGAACTAGGCAACATCAAAATTCAGCGGAAATGCTGTACAGATCGTGGAACTAGGCAACATCAAAATTCAGCAGAAATACTGTACAGATCGCGGAGCTGCAACATCAAACTCTGTACAGATTTCGCGTAGAAAGGGAATGGAGGGTATTGTCACTGAGCAATAATGATACCCTCCTCCTCCCCACCCCGTTTCCCTTCGGGGCTTACATCGAGAATGGCGCCTGGAAAATTCAGTGACGATGATTCTGGTGGCAGTAATAGTAGTAGTTG
>JABMCL010001612.1:445000-462500 GCA_018857735.1 Alviniconcha marisindica | reverse complement strand
TATTGCTGTTTTGTATACTATGATCGACGTGACGATAGTCGCTATGTGCGCTGATCTGTATCAAATGAATTAGCATCTCGTGCGTTCGCCTTCATGCCGACATTTAAATGCTTTTGACTTTGCCCTGATGTTCGTTTAATAATAATATTTAGCCTTAGTAGTTAGCTGAATTGCCCTGTGAGGGATGATTAAAGTATGTTGACTTGATTTGACACACTGAAAATTAGTGTCCGAATTGTAACTCCCCGTTGTCATATTTCGTTAGACGGCATAGAGGGATCGGGCTGCCAGCCATCCGAGCAGTTTCACCGATCAGAATGTCACAAATGATGCATAGCGGGAAAAGTACAAAGACTGGCCACCATGTCTGTTCCACAAGCTACAGCATAACAAGAAAGCAAAAGACCGGTTGGTCCCAAAACGATCTTCAAAATAAGTAACGGCGCGCATTCACTGACGACGAGAAATGGTCGCTGCAATCCGGCGTGGCAAATTACTTTCATTTGAACTCAGATCATCGTATTTTCCACCCAGTTAACATTGTACAAAACGAACAGGTCAAATCGAAAGCTTGTGGGGTCGTAACTGAGGGAGGCGGGGCTTAGACATCTGCGGGAAAGCCTCTGTATTCCTGCTGAACGAACGGATTATTTGATAATTAAAGCTGATGAATACAGTTTTGATCATTGTTCACACAAAGATCTTCCTTTCAAGCAGATTTGAAAACTGATGAATACAAATTGGATCAGTCTCCCCACGGAGATCCACTTTTTTATACAGAATTAGCTTCTGTTGGAAACCAGTGGATACAACTGTGATCATTTTCCCAATGAAGATTTTTTTCAAGCAGAGTTTGGCCTCTGCTGTTTCCTTATACATTTTCCTTGCTTTCTTCCCACGACGGGATGACGCCGATGGATGTAAACTTTAACGCCTTTTCGACTGACAGTCCAGAGCCGTCTAAAGTTCCCTCTTGAAGCCTGGATGAAGTCAGAGAAAATGTAACTTTGCGTGCTGTTCCTACCGACTAGAGTTCCGTCTTTCTAATTCTGCCTTCATGGCTGTGTCAGCTGTGTCAGCTCATCACAAGAACCTGTTTAAATGGCTTGTGACTATGAGCGGGGTGACCTATTTTATTCCGCGGGCCCATACGAGAAACTGATTTAGCCAGAACGAACGCAGATAAAATGTAGGGAGAGGGCTGGGGGAAAAAACGAAGGTGAATGTACCGGGAAGGTAGAAATCGGGTCACGGAAGCAAATCCTGACAGTAGGCGAAGCCTGCATTCTCACCTACACCATGCTTTAAAGGGAGATCATTTGTCAGCTCTGCTTTCTCAACAGAGGTGACTTTAATTTCTGCGTCCGCCGTACCCCACTGCGAGTAAGACTGGTACATCCCAAACAAAACCTTCAAAATAATTGAGTCATGGCGCCCGTTCAGTGATGACGAGAGACATCAGCTGCAATCAAAAGAGACAAATTACAATCATTTCAATGCTGAATCAGGCTGATCATTGTGTACTTTACCAGTTCACAAAGCGGGCCACCGCATGGCGGTCTGATTAGAAGATTGTGAGGAAAGAGACGAGGCTTAATCATAGCCCGGCGAGGACCATTTTATTGGTGTGTCTGAGGAACTGAATAAAGTCTTTGCGTTACACCAAAAATGGCATTTGCTGCTTTTGCGTCTCTCCACTTCCGAAAATGGCCTGGATGCAAGAATGTCCACAAGAGCAAGCAACGAGAACGTCGTCATGGAAAGGATATGTTGCCAGAAAACGGTCCTTAATTGAGTAAATTAGGTTCTCGTGTGCTTTAAAAAAAAAAAAAATGTACTTGGCTAAGTTTATTTTATTTTAGTAGATAAAAATCTAACGAGAAGGTCATTAATCCCAAACACACCGGTACTTACGATACTCTTATTGATCGTCATATTGACTATATAAGAATGGCGAATTACTTCGCAAGATAACAGATTTAACATGAGCAGGAATAGATTGTGTTAACAATACAAGCAAGAAGAGACAAGGTGAACAGTCAGAAGGGCAGTAATGGGAGAGAGTTATGCAGTCAGGCATACAGTTACAAAAATTAAACACTTATTCAGGTTTACTTATTCAGAGAGAGAGAGAGAGAGAGAGAGAGAGAGAGAGAGAGAGGGAGGGGGGGTAGGCAGGCAGACAGGCAGACAGGCAGGCAAGCAGGCAGAGACAGAGACAAACAGACAGACAGAGCGGAATGAGCTGTGTGATCATTACTGACGATGTGAAAGCACTTTGCAAATGATAAAATCTCGGGAATGCCTTCTTCTGCTTCATTCCATCTTCTTACACCATTAAATACCATGTGCAGTGAAAGTATTATGTTCATCCACTCACATCCGAATCACACAGCGTGCAATTACAGATTTCTCCAACCCCCCTCATATCCACACTATCCCCAGTTCCATACATTGTGGGAGTTTTCTGCACATTTTCGCACCCCAGTCCTTCAATATACAACGCAGCTTTATTCACACTCTCAATCCCAGCCCTCAATGCAAATTACAAACATCGTCCACCCCCCAAAAAACCCCAACCCTCTGGCACACAATGCAACTTCCTTCTTCCCTTGACATTCCAAACCCTCCAGCAGTTCCTCCCTCCCACCGCATCCGGAGTTCGTCAATGGACATGAGTGACGTGTTCCCTCCACCTCACGCCTTAAGTCCTCCAGTACGCAAGGACAGTTAATTACCGCGCTTTTGTCATTGCCGTGCACTACATAAATAAATAATAACTTGGGGGAGGGGGAAAGAAGGGCGAGGCGGGGACAAATGAAGGGGACTATACACTCGCAAACCCAACTCCCTCTACCCCCCCCCCCCCCCCCCCCCAACCCCTCCTCTCCACCTCCGCACAAACAGACATGCGGATGGACTGGGAATAGCCTTGCTGCGATATAGGGCCCCAGCGGAACTCTTCGGTGCTAGAGAGCACAAAGTTTCCTCGCGGCGCAGGCAACTTTTTCCGCACTGAGTAGTGCCCCCTTGATGCAATCAGCGTGGTCGACATACAGAGGAATTTTTACGCAGTGTACGCAGCAGAACTGCAGAGCTGAATGCAAAAATATCACTGACAAGTTAGAAACAGTACGGTTATAATTTAAATGAGTCCTCGATTTTCGTAATTATGGACACAAAATGTATTGTCATTTGTTGTGAGTTGTATACATTATGGAATGCGGAGATAGATACAAAGGCTGGTTAGTATTGGTGGTAGAGTCGTTTTCAAAATCTGATTTCTTTACCTGGATGAATCTACTGAAGAGCGAAGTACACACCCAAGAAAAATCCACAAGTTTTCATTCAATCGGTCAACAGCAAACCTGGTGTCAATAAAAAATATACAAAATCGTAACTCCTTGCAAACTAGTGTTGAGTTGAATGTTATCATAGAAATGTGTATCTATTTCTGTCTTGGGTGTAACTGTGGGTATGCTATCCTGTAAGTATGCTATCCTTTAATTCTGTTAGTATTACCAAGACCAGTTAAAATCTAAGTCGTAGAATATGCTAATATAATACACTGTGAGATGAAATGACTGACGCTTCACAGCTTCAGTTTTATGGTAATATCCAGTCTAAGAATAATTTAAAGGAATACTTTTTGACCGAAGAAAGTAGGAAACTGCCGAATCCTGACTTTAATCATCAATGACTTTTTTGGAAGTTGCACAGACCACTCTCTCAAACCAAAAATATCAGATACTGAAGAAAACATGCATTGTGGTTATTGCTAGCAGGATCTTGAATGTGTTGCGTGCTTTGTAGCCAGGCTATGTACACGACTGTGTCGCTGGATTTCTGGGTTTGGAATGAAAGAATTCAGTGCAATCAACAAATGCTCATGCATCTAGGTATTTGTTATGCCAGTTGCTTTTTTTGTCGAAACAGCGTATTTTTTTTTTTACGACTGTTGTTTGAACAAGTGACCGCTTCACAGAAAAAATTAACTATTTTGGAACCAGAAATGTACAAACTCAGTCTGAATATCAGCCGCAAGCCCACCGTGAAAGAGTCGCCCGCAAAACTGCGAAGGCCTCGTCGAGTAAAGCCAGTAAGATGTGGGATGTAGACTTACGTGGATATTCCTTAGTATTCTCTTTCTCGTTATGCTTGTTGCTTTCTGGTCCAAGAAAAAAAAAAAATGTGCAGAACTGCGAGATCTGCGTACTTTTCCTTCCATTGAAGTAGAGGACAGAGATCTCTCGCACGGTGTGTGAGTGTGTGTGTGTGTGTGTGTTAGAGAGAGAGAGAGAGAGAGAGAGAGAGAGAGAGAGAGAGAGAGAGAGAGAGAGAGAGAGAGAGAGAGAGAGAACATGCTTCTCTCCAATCTACCGCATGAGGGCGAGGAAATCGAAGAGAGCGAATCGAATTTTCAGGTGAGCGGAACACTAGAATCTGACATCAGAGACAGAGATATCTCAGCGATCTCCAGTATTCCCATTTGCCTAACCGATGGGCGCAGTTGATAGGACAACGCTGCAGACAAAACCTGTTGATTGATTTCAATGTTTGCATTATTCTCCATGTTTAGAGAAGACAACACAGAACAAACCGTGGACACAGCAATTGCAGATTGGTAAAGTAGCAAAAGTAACGTCATATGCAGCTATATTTTACCCCGAAACTTAAAAAAAGCCACAGATCAATGTTTGATGTGCTTTAAAGATATAAACTTCAAGTGCAAGTTAGGTATCGCGCTAAAACACGCATTATTTATTGCTTTAAGCGAATGATAATGTAACTGAAACATCCATATTTCCTGCATAACAGGATTTATCTGCAGCAAGTATAAGTATGGTAAGTATGGGTAAGCGTACCAACGCACCTGACATTCAAGTCAAGTCAAAAGAAAACGTGGGTGACTCACATGAATAACAAACAAAATCTACATGTATAAAAGATTCACAGTCTATGAGTGCCCAACAACCTACAGAAAATGTTAATACCACAAGCATTATTAAATAGAATGTATAATTATGTTACTTATGGAAATGCGCTGTAAAATAAACGGTATCGCACACAGTAAAATGACTGACATATAGTAGGCACAAGCATAATTATCACTGTTTTATCCTATCCTTTCACACCCACACCCACACCCACTCTCCCTGACACCCCCACATATACAGAGCCACACCCACTATCTCTCTCACATGCCTCCCCCCCCCCGTCCACTCCACCCCCTCTGCTTTTAACCATTGAACTTAGTTTAATAAGATCGATTTTAATACTACATTTATCTGAATCTTTAAAAAATGATATTGTTAACATAAAGAATAATAATTTTACATTTCAAACAATCGCAGTTAACAGAAGTAATGCATATATATTCAGATGATTAAACGGAAAGTACTGGAATAAAACCGTTTCTGCCCCGAAATCTCCCTCTGTGTGTGCAGGTAATCCGAAACTCTTTGAAGCCTGTACTTTAAGATTCAAGATTACTTTATTATCTCACCAGAGAAATTAAAATATGGCTGAACGTTGACCACATCACAGTACACAATAACACATATTGCATATTTTAAAACTCAAAGAGACTTTGTATGTGCTTCGCCTACTGCTAGAAACTCTGCATTCCTAGATCATTAACTTCCCTCCACCCCCACCAGAATCAACAACAAGAATCCTCTCCAGACACTAGGTAATGTGTGCCAAAACAGTGAATTAAATGATAAGATGATTTGTGTTTCAAACACATGAAAGGTTCAGAAGAACGCTATTTATTCGGACAAAACACAACCTGCACATTTTTGGGTAATCCCCTTTATCCAGCTAAACGCTTTAATAAATAATAAAGCTTTTATAATAAAGCTAATAAAGCTATCTTTATTAACGATAGCGTCACTCTTGTTTCAGGTTTTTGTGTTTCGCCCTAATAATTTTACGACCATGGTGGTTGACTGGGTATTCCAGGGTTCGGGTTATTTCACTGTTTTGGCATACGTCACCAAACATTCGGTGATGTGTGCCAAAAACAGTGAATCGATCGATGATTTGTGTTTTGCCATAAAAAAAGTTTTACGACCATGGTGGTTGACTGAGTTTTCCAGGGTTCGGGTTATTTCACTGTTTCGGCATACATCACCAAACACTAGGAGATGTGTGCCAAAGCACTGAATCAAACAGTAAGATGATTTGCTTCGCAAATGTTTTATGACCTTGGTGGAATTATAAGGGCAAGGGCGTTTGTTCTGGGCGTGGTTTTATATAACTGGAGTTTGTTTTGGTATATTGAATGCCCCTCTCATCCCTCTCGACGTCTTTGTTTTTCTTTTCTTTCTTAGCAAGTATGTAAATGAGCGCACCGTGCGTAAACCTCAAGGCTGTTTGATGTACCCATAAACTTTGCAAGGCATCGTTATTTTGTGTATGAATAAATCGTTGTTTAAACCAACATGACATTGCATTGTTCAGTTTGTTTGCAAAGCACGCAGCGCTTTTGTTGCTGCTTTGCACTGCGCACTGCATATTTAGTTTTCATTGTCGTTTTATAATCTTAATGATAATAAAGAAATAGTAATAATGAAATAGAAAAGAAAAACACTGCCGAAAATTGATACTTATGCACACCACATGATCAATCGATGATAAATTACCTGAAAAGTTCAGAAAGTCATCTGTGGTTCACAAGAGCTTGCGTCGGAAATCAAGTCGGCCTTTCCTCGGATTTTTTTTCTCTCATTTTTTCTTTCTTCTTCTCCTTCTCTTTCTCCTTGTCCCCGCACGCCACTTGTCAAGTTAGAACAAAGCTTATTAACAGCCGAGTGTGTCTCAACGTACTATTGTGCTGAACTCTGTATTTTGCAGACTTTTCATATATCGGTCGGCTTGATTGATTTTTACTTTGTTTTGTAAGTGTGTATGGGTGGAGCATAGAAATTTTTGATCGATTTTTGCTTTCGAAAGACGTCACACAAACACCTGTGTCGCCGAGTGTGTCTGAAATAGGGGGGTTTATATGCTAATGGGAGGCAGCTTTTTCTTGAGGATGTACCTCTGGTGGAGGTAATGTACCTTGTATTTACTAGCATGCCAGGTGAGAGTAACCGTAGGGACCCAGGTATTTTTTATTGTGTTTATGGGACGTCTTTCGAGCGCTAATTAACTCCCTTGTGTGTTGACTCAAGTTTTGCTTTGTTTTGTCATTTCTAAGGGTGGAACACGGACAAGGGGTATTAGGTCCGACAAGAAATATCGATTACATACTCCGAATGGTGATTTTGTGTTGCTTTTGAGTGTCTATATTTCGACTTTTGGGTAGGAACGTGTTAATGGGGAAGATGCAGGTCGGCCTGAAAATGTCGGAAAGGTGTACTTATTTTCATTGGCAGGCTTCGTGTGGTGGTTCTATCAACGTTTCTACAACGTAAGTACATTAATATTTTGCTGTGAATACGAGCTTGGCGGGGCGCAGCCTTGTTTGATCGCTCTTTACCAAAGAAGAGTAAAAAAATAAAAATTTAAAAAAAGACTGCCTAATGCCGTAGGCTAATATACACTTCTGATACCCACGTCAGCCACATTCATGACGTCATAGACGTGGTCAGAATGGCAGCGCTCACAGCTGTGTTTTCGCAACATTCAGACGTTGGTTTATTTACAAGCTACACTTTAAATCGACTGAAAAACCGCTATGGGTGTATGAAAAAATGCAATCCTATTGACAGCACCCATTGTGCTTCTTTGAGGAAGGGCCCCTCAAAACTTATACTGAGATTTAAGAGAGATATGAGAGAGACTTAAAAGGTATTTCTGAGAGAGGGAAAGAGGTGGGGGCGAGGGGGAATTGGGGAAAGGGGGAGTCTGAAAGGTACAGACAGAAAGACAGACGATAGCAGCAAGAGGTGAGCACAGACGAGACGTAAAGTGAAACTACAAGATAGCACGCAAACAAACTCCAAAACAAACGAGAGCTGTTACTGTCTCGACTAAAATTAACAACAAAAAACAAAACAGCACAAAAAGAGCCTGGTCCTACGCTTATAGCCTGCAGCCGGTACTAAATGGCGCAGAGTTGCAGCACTCGATCGCTGAGTTTGCAAAGGCGGTCTTAGTAGCTATTTATTTCAGTACGACCGCAAGCAGCAATTCAGTCAAAATCAAAACGCACAAAGGACTAAGGATCGAACGTTCTCGAAGCATCTTTTGTCCCAGAAGGCCGGTATTTCTGCAACAGGTAGAAAAGATGATAATAATATATAAAATAAAAAAAGCAACCCAAAAACAAACAAATAACAAACAAACAAATATAAAAAGAAATAAACGAACAAAAAGCAAAGCAACAACAACAAAAATAAAAACAAAACATAGTCAAGTAACGGAGGATGTACCTCGTGTGGAGTTTATGTACCTCGTATTTACACGCATGACAGGTGAGAGTTACCGCAGGCGACTCAGGTCTTGTTGATCTTGTGTTACGTATTTCGGGCACTAAAACTTGAAATCGAAAGAAAAAAAGAGGAAAAAAAGAGAGAAGTTTCTTTAGTCGTTCTGCTGATTTTACATTCCAGTTATGATCCCGATTGCGCTAGTGACGGTTAGCAGGACTGGCAGTGCAAAGCCCGTCAAATATCAAAGCTGACCTGATGCTACACGCCGCGTCTTTAGTTTCGTTTCTGGGGCGACGTGAGCACTCAACTTTCGAACCTGGTGGTGCGTGCAACACGGGCGAACCAGGACGCTTGACGTTGGTGCGTACACCAAGTCCGTTATCCGTCACTATGGAAAACAAGTGTAGAAACTGAAATAAAATAAAGGGTGCATTTTAATTCAAAGTCATTGATTTTAGGTGTTTATTTGGATCTTTTCTTCCTGTTGGACTTCGCCCTGATATAACCGTAATGGTTGACTGGACGTAAAACACCGAATTACTTACTCCCGTTGGACAAGCTTTGTTTGGAGACAGCTAGTTCATTTAAGAATGAACGGCTTTGAATAAAACTAAAAATTTAAAATTCCAAACATCACGAGAGAGAGAAAAAATCAAATTAACAAAAATACGGGCAATGTTCGAACAGTTACTGAGAGAAAAAAGCCAAATAACTGATTTCTGTGTGATTTATGCGTCCTGCGCAGACAGCTAGCGAGTATTAGAAGGGCATTTCGTTCTTGGTCCTTTGTGTTTTGTAATCTTCATGTTGAACGCTGGCAGACAACTTTGTTTTAGAATTTTTGGATGAAGCCAATAAAGACGGGATGGGGAAGGGAGTGTTGGGGGGAGATGATGAGGGGATGGTGGTGGTAGCAGAACAGAAAAAACACCCCCGCAGATGGTGCTGGTGTCTCCCCCACTATAATCATCTCGGTCATCTTGGCTGTCTACCGCCCCCGCCGCTGCTCCCGGCTACTTCACGCGCTCGATGCAGATCATGCACGCGTAGCTACATGTATGCAGCCACGGCCGCTCAGACCCGCCATGCCGTGACTGCACTGTACGCAGACTCCAAGCACTGGTTTACGACATCCTTCCTTCAACCACTGCCGTATTTAGTTACGCCATAGGGTCCAGAAAACTGTCAGCTAACGAGCAGTTTTTTTGTTGTTGGTGCTCAAACAGTGGTAAGTTTGTTACAAACAACTCAAACAAAACAAGTCGCATCATTTATAGCCGCCAACAAAGTTGACACCAGCAGAAATAAAACCACAATCGTTTGAATCGAGACGGAACTCCTTTTTTTTTCTTCTTTTTTTTACCCGGGGTGGATGCGTCTCATGTTTACGTGCGTGCTTTGGCGCTAGGTTGCTTCTACAGTCATATTAGTACCCGAACCTTTCGGAGGGCGCTGACCGCGTCGGTGGACAGCTGCGCCGCGGAGATAAAGAGTGCCCCTTCAGTGGCGTAACTAAATCTGGCAGAGTTTGGAGGAAGGTGCCGGAAAGCGATACTCGGAGTGTGCACTGTACGCAGGCACCTGCCACGTTACAGTCCAGTCACACTTAAAAACACGGAAAATGGACTCGCACCTGGTGCCCCGTCCCTAATGTCTTATGGTTTCTGTGGACGTAAAGCAACACTGAGCTCTGGTCAGAGCTCAGGAGCTGTGTAAAAGTCGAGGTGGCCGTCCTGGGCTCCACGTCCCTAATAGTCTTTACGGTCTCTGTGGACGTAAAGCAACACTGAACCTGGTACCGGTCCCTACCGTAACTATGTGCATGGTTTCTGTAGACGTTAAGACCTACAAGTCATCCTCGCCCTTGGTAAGCAGCAGGACTCGCTTCAATTCCGCTTCTGTTCTCGTCTTTCTTCAAAGTGTATGGTCTGTGGACACTGTCATATGACTTTGACCCACACAATTAATGAAACATTAAAATCGCTCTCATTGCTGCCCGTCTTAATGCAGGAGTCATTCTGGTGGTGACGCTTTAGCTTTAGGTATTACCTCCCGATTTCTCCACCGCCTTGGTGAACACATTAGTTTAAGAAAACCAGTCACCTCACAACCACCTCAAGGTTGTTGGGAGATGGACGGGAGTGGGGGGGGGGGGGGGGGGAGCTCAAAATGTAAAAGACGAATCATAACCACCAAAAAAAAATAGCTATGATCGGCAAGTACTGATTTCTCTCTTTTTCTCTCCCCTCCCTCTTCCTCACCCTCTCTCGCCGTCTCAGTGTCTTTCTTTCTATCTCTTACCTGACTCTCTCTCTCTGTCTCTGTCTCTGTCTCTCTCTCTCTCTGTCACTCTATGTATAGTTCCACTTTTGGGATGGGGTGGGTGGGTAGGAGCTGTTTGTACTTTTTTGTATGAGTGTCCTGTGGTAGTTTTAGCTTGCGAGAGCTTACATGTATGCACTGTGTGTATATGGCGCTGTGAACACGCAAGGTTTTGTGTGGAAGTTTTTTTATGCGCTACATATAAATTTTCATTCATTCACTCTCTCTCTCACTCTCTCAATGTCCTTTTATCGCTCTCTGATTCTCTATCCGACCCTCTCTCTCCTATCTACCCCGCTCTCTCTCCCTTTCTCAACGTCTTTCTATCACTCTCTCTTTCTCTTATCTGACTCATTCTCTCTCCCCCCCCCCCACCCGCCCCCCACTCCCTCTCCCAACGTCTCCGCTTGTTAACTTACACCGACCGCGCTGATCGTGCTTCGAATGACTGAGTACAAAGGCGTCTCAGTTACTCGAACATCTATAGTATAAGTATTTTCAGATACTGAGGTCATTTTGGGAACAATTCCAGATTGTAGTTAATGCTGGCTGTTCAAATGCGACATCAGTTACACTTAATGAAAATATCGTACTGTTTGGTCACGACATCCATTTTAAATCAGATAACACCTTTGATTCGATTATTTTGCAAGCAAAGTTCTTTATTTATAAATGTAAAATTAACAAGACTATACCACAATTGCATTTGTTCAAAAGTTATTTAAAAACTAACTTTGAGGCGTACAAATATAATGCAAAACTGAATATGTCATATGATAAGATTGTAATTGAATGGGGTCCTTACCAGTAGCTGATTGACGTATAGACTATGTCATAGATGGTAAATATTAAGTGACACGATGTACAATATACATACACGCATTCAGGCACTTATACATTGTTCGCATGCACATACTATGTAAGTACTTTTTTTGTTAGATCGTCGTTGATCTGTTTGCTGGGCCGTTTAATTGCTTGAATTTTAGTTTGGAAGTGTGTGTGTGTGTGTGTGTGTGTGTGTGTGTGTGTGTGTGTGTGTGTGTGTGTGTGTGTGTGTGTGTGTGTGTGTGCGTATGCGTGCGTGCGTGCGTGCGTGTGTGTTTGTCTCCCTCTCTCTCCCCAATTTGTTCCCAATATAGTTAATTTTTGTTATGTTTATGAACTCTTTTTGCTGATGACTATTTAGTTTATTATAAGCAATATCACAATATTGCTGTAAGTTGCACAAAAACTGGAATAGAACATGACCACACACACACACACAAAAAAAGTATTTTCAGATACTGTAGTCCAAAATGATATGCCTCGCCGACATCTGCACTTTTATACCGTTACAAGCCCTTCATTCATCAGACACCTGAAATTTACGATTTCTGAGAAGGAACAGAAAGGAAAGGAGGAAAGAAGAAAAAAAAGTAGAAAAAAAGGGGAGGGGGGGGGGGGGGGGGAGAAAAGTTCCGGAGGCTGCATACGTTTTCCTGTGATGGACCTGCTGTCTAAAGAAACAACCCTTTTGTGTCCTACGTGCTCCAGCCCTCATTTTTCAACTCTGGACTCTTCGCTAGTCTGTTCTCTGCTCCAGGTAGTTCATTTTGGAGATAGGTGTTTCAGACTGTGTCTGCTGTGTGAAGAAATGTACGCATGAATGAATGAATGAATGAATGTGTGTGTGTGTATGTGTGTGTGTGTGTGTGTGTGTGTGTGTGTGTGTGTGTGTGTGTGTGTGTGTGTGTGTGTGTGTGTGTGTGTGTGTGTGTGTGTGTGTGTGTGTGCTCTAATTATCACTGAATTATATTTGTTTGATTATTATTTATGGTTAATATCTGAAAGTGAATGCTTGGCTCAATCGTAATTCATGCCATGGACTTTTTAAGAGAAAACGGTCGTGTCTCTGTGTATCCTGTTGTTTCAGTTTGCTGATATCCACCAGTGTAAGTTGCTTTTCCTGTATTTGCAGGCTATTTCTTTGACAGATAGGTTTCACCCACGTAATGGACCAGTCTTAATTCATGCCATGGACTTTTTAAGAGAAAACGGTCGTCTCTGTGTATCCTGTTGTTTCAGTTTGCTGATATCCACCAGTGTAAGTTGCTTTTCCTGTATTTGCAGGCTATTTCTTTGACAGATAGGTTTCACCCACGTAATGGACCAGTCTTAATTCATGCCATGGACTTTTTAAGAGAAAACGGTCGTCTCTGTGTATCCTGTTGTTTCAGTTTGCTGATATCCACCAGTGTAAGTTGCTTTTCCTGTATTTGCAGGCTATTTCTTTGACAGATAAGTTTCACCCACGTAATGGACCAGTCTTAATGAGCTGGGTCACGGCGGGTTACCAGATCGAAAGCGAGGTTGCCATGGATTGCCATTTTTGCACTGTCCAATCGCGCTTTCGATTCCGTGACCCGCCATGACCTAGCTAAGAATGGCCCCTCGTCAGTACACGACCTAAGCTCCTTTTCGATCTCCATTACCTTGGTGACCTCACTTCATGAATATTCTTGAAAACGATGCTAGTGCGCTCCTTCGTCGGCACTGCATAGGATGCAGTACTGTACTGTTTGAGTGTTGTACGCACTCGATATTTAAAACAAACAATAAAATAAAAAAAACTGTGTGACATCTATAAGGCTGCGAAAGTGGTTCACGGAAACCGGTCAGATAATCACTGTAACCGGCCAGATATACACGGCCGTTTGTACTACTACTAGAGATCTACTAGCAAACACCATCCTCCCTTCCTCGCCTATGACACACACACACACACGCACGCACGCACGCACGCACGCACGCACACACACACACACACATACGCTCGCAAGCACGCACGCAAGCACGCACGCACGCACACATACACATGTACACACACACGCACACGCACGCACGCACGCATACGCACACACACACACACACACACACCATGCCACAAACTCTCTGTCTCTGTCTCTGTCTCTGTCTGTCTGTCTGTCTGTCTGTCTGTCTGTCTGTCTGTCTGTCTGTCTGTCTGTCTGTCTCTCTCTCTCTCTCTCTCTCTCTCTCTCTCTCTCTCTCTCTCTCTCTCTCTCTCTCAGTGCTTTTGTTGTTGTTGTTGTTTTCGTTGAGAACCGGTCAAACAAAACAACAGCCGGTACGGTACGTCTGACCGATTGATCACGCACACACCTACTGACCTGTGACATGCTGACCAGCACACGCACCCGTTCAGTCACTCGCCTGGCGGATGGCGATAAAAACAACGACAACAACAACAAAAAACCGCAACCGATGCCACAAACCGCACTGACTAGCGATCCCGAACGTCTGACTAGCGATCCCGAACAATCATTTCACACCTGCACGTGAGGGAGATTAGGACATGACGCTGTCTCCTTGTTTGTGGTGGGATTGCCGATGTAATGAAATATGTGAAGTGCCGTTTGCCGGGCTCGCCAAGACCTCTTCGGTAATGTCCCGGCAGCTGGCAGTAAACCGTCATTATGGTTATTGGTCCTGCCGAGAATAAACGATTCCCACTCAGATAATGTCTAGCCACACGCAGCGGGCCCCGTGTTGCAAAAGTCGGGTGGCCAAACGAGGACGAGACAAGCTGGGTTGAATTATGGTAAAGCTGTCGGTCGTACCGATGCTTTACATAATGGAGGTGATCCCCAGACAATCGATAAGGTTGTTGTTGTTTTTTATTGTTTGTTTTTTTCCTTCTTCTTCTTTTCTTCTTCTTTTCTTTAGGGCACTGAATGGTGAATGCATAGTTAGCACGATACAACGTAATGATCGTTTCATGAGTATGGTGAGGGGGAAATTAAAACAGAGCGAGAACGCTGAACAGGAATAACCCATCGCCTCCGTCTTGTATCTTCGATCCGCTGTTAGCATGTCCAGCTGGCCCCTCACAGATCGAACAACTTTGGCCAGTCTGTCCATTGTTACGATTAGGAATGTGACATAAAAGAATAGTTATGAAGCGCCTATGCCTAGCGTGAGCCGAAAGAGGGTAATACAAAACAACAGGGTGGACAAAAGTGTAGCTGAATGCCATGGCTGTTTGGTTTAGTCCATACGCAGTCGTTCGATTAGAACAAAAATGTTTGCTGGAAAAATGGTTGATTCAAATGAGACAAGGTTACTGAAGACGCTTGAATAAAATATGCCCTTGCCCACGTGAACGAATTGAGCAACCTGCCACCTGCCTCATGTATCTGAGGCCAAACCAGCCATATTTGTGTCTACGTGTGTGGTGTGCACCACGTTCATTCGGCACACCCAGTCTGCCTGAAAATCTCCTCCTCCTCCTACTACTGGAATAGCTCTTCCTACTACTACTGGATAGCTCTTACTACTACTACTACTACTACTACTGGATAGCACTTACTACTACTACTACTACTACTGGATAGCTCTTACTACTACTACTACTGCTACTACTGGATAGCTCCTACTACTACTACTACTACTACTACTACTACTACTACTACTACTACTACTACTACTACTACTACTACTACTACTACTACTACTGGGTAGCTGCTGCTGCTGCTGCTGCTGCTACTACTACTACTACTACTACTACTACTACTACTACTACTACTACTACTACTACTACTACTACTACTACTACTGGATAGCTCTTACTACTACTACTACTACTGGATAGCTACTACTACTACTACTACTACTACTACTACTATACTACTACTACTACTACTACTACTATGAGATAGCTCTTACACAGCGCAGATTTTCCGCAGAACGAAAACCAGAACGCGCTAAGTATTCTTGAAGTGCTCTCAGTTCATGGCTCACAGTGTTCTCACCAAGACCTAGTGTTGTAGGTAGGTAGGTAGGTAGTGTTGCTTAATGTCCTCCGATGTCAGTTGACATATTAGGGACAAGCTGAGACCAATGCCGAAGCATGGTTCAATATAGCTTTACGTCCACGGAAACCAGAAGGCTCGTTAGGACGGACAGCACAGGACGGCCACCTCGACTCTCACACAGCTCCTGAACTTTGTGTGTGACCTATTGTTGTTGTCGATCGCTTTTATATAGCGCTATTCACCGCTCTTGGGCAGATTCACTGCGCTCATGTCGCATGTGATTCTAAATGAGTGACTAGCTTTTTATAGCGCGTTTCTGAATATTCACCGAAGTGGTGTACTTTCAGCGCTGTTTGGCGACATGGCTGCATGGTGCCACGTGAAACTGCTGCCATCTCGGCGCGTTGTGTAAACCATTCAACCATGCACCATATCACGTCACTTCATGCAAAACCACATACATGGGATGCATACGCGTTTAGTTGTAACCTGCCACCTGCACTTTTGGCAGAATGACCGGGATCGTTTACATGCTACTGCGGTAACACGGGGGTGGAACGGATACCGAAATAAGAGTCACAGAAATTTGACCCTGGAGAAGAAAATTCTCCCGCCGCTCCTGCCGGGAATCGAACCCGAGACATTTTGATCACGAGTCTGGAGCTCTAACCACCTAGCTATCCCCGCTACCCCCTATTCAACACAATATCCTCCCCTTCTTTTGGAATATAATGCATATGTCTTTCTACGTTCTACGTTCAAGCGTTTAAAGGGCGGTGTTGAGGCTGCAACACTTATGCCCAGCCACATCTTCAGATCCAAAGGCCTAGCTCACAGTAAGGGCGTTTTCTGTTGGTGTAAGTAGCTCGACTTTTGCTTTGGTCCTGACAATTTCGATGGTCGACATCCACCTACGAAAACTCCTGGACATGCCGGAGTGAAGGGAAATGACCGAGCAGATAGGCTGGCGGGCAAAGCAACCCTCACAAGTGGCTTGCTTCCTTGAAGATCTGAAGTGTTGAGAAGCTTGAGATACTACCTGCGGGCACAAAGCCAAGGACATCACACCATTGGTCGCCTGGAGGAGAGAGTCGTGGAAAGAGGTAGCGCTAGACGATCTTCTTTGAAAGGACGAGAGAGGGCCATCGTCAGTCAGATGAACATTGGAACTGTTTCAAAAGCAACGTCGGGGAAACTTCTGAGAGACGGGGTGGAGCGCATATGGGCTTTTACGAGCGCATAGATACCACAAACCACTGAACTGAACTGAACTTGTCCAGCTTAATACTTTCTGTCTGTCAACTGTTTTCCCTTCTGAATTGGATCGTGGTTGAGTGTCGCATTGGTGCAATCCATGATGACATCCATGCCCGTCGATGTTACTATTAACACGCTGCAGAGTTTTGGATCAGGACATCTCCTGGAAACGCTTGCTCAACGTTCGTCCTTAGGATGAATAAAAACACAATCAGTATCAAGTTTGCCTACTCCAGTAATGTTCCTTTCATAATTAACATAAAAAGTTTCGCCTACTCCAGTAATATTCCTTTTATAATTAACATAAAAACCAGTTATGTCAAGAATCCCAAGGGTCGGCACGAGAGTTCGGCGTTTCGGCCATTTCGGCGTTCTTTCAGGAGCAATTAAATCATTAAGTTTGACGCCGATAGGCACGGTGTATCAACTGGTCTAAATTCCAGTTTCCAGAGAATTACTCACAGAGCGTACGTAACCAGAAGTGGTATTGTCGGCTTCAATTTTGGTTCTTCGGATGACAAGGCTCATAGAACGTGATCACACGGATTCAGGAAGTGAGTTGCTGTTCGTAGCTTATCGTTTCATGTTCCAGATTTGACGATGCCAGGACTGTTAGGTGTCGTGAACCGGACCCTGTGGTCTTCACTTAACGTCGCCATCTGGAACAGCGGCTGTTGTCGGAGACACCAAAGACCAGGTTGAAGAGGACTGGAACAAGTAGGCCCGACC
>JABMCL010001612.1:425000-440000 GCA_018857735.1 Alviniconcha marisindica | reverse complement strand
AGAAGAGCAGACAGAGAGAGACAGAGAGAGAGAGAGAGGAGGGGGGGGGACTCGATGAAATCATCGATATTTCTCTGAGAGAGAGAGAGAGAGAGAGAGAGAGGAGGGAGAGGGGGAGAGAGAGAGAGAGGGGAAAGCGATAAGTTGGGGGAGGGGGGGGGGGTCTTATTTTTGCTGTTCCATAATTATCATTTGTGTCGAGGCCAGAGGCACTGGTCCCGCGCCACTCGTCCCGGCCTCATCCAAGATTCATTCTGCATCGCGGCCGTGTCACCACTGGTCCACAAAAGGAGACGTCAGATCGTGGGTAGGCTACCTTCAGAAGGAGACACTGTACTGCTGTGCGGTTGTGTTCAGCGATATGTCTGTCCTGATTCAACAAAGGACACTAAGTACTATGCCCCCTATTGGCCGGTAATGTTAGCGAAGTTGTGGAGTCAGACCATGGACAGGTATATATACAGGTCCATGGTCAGACTGAGTGAGCGAACCCCCCCTCCCACCTCCCCCACCCCCGCCCCAGCAGACCTCTACTACGTCCCTCCGTCAGTACCCTTACGAAGACTCTCCTATGTTGACGGCTTTGATCAGAACGGTCTCAGGCAAGGAAGGAGACAGACAGAAGCACCGAAGCTGAGGTCACCGCGAGAGCATGACGTTAAGGGCCACAGAAGCTGAGACAATTTTGTTTATTATGGAAAGATAGATGAAAATGAGGATGATAACCGATGATGCCTGGATGTCCATTTCTGTTTGAGACTTCTTGCCAGACTACTCTACACGTTGTCCTCCGATTTAACAATGATAATAGTAAAGAGGATTTGTTGAACCGCCTGAAAGGAAGAGGGGGAGAAGGAAGGGGTGGTGGTGGTAGTGGGGGGGGTGTTTAAAGCACTTTACGATGACAATTGAAGAAGGACGAAAAACGAAAGCAAGAGAGGGAGGGAGGGGGGAGGGGGGGGGGGGGGGGGGGGGGGGGGGAAGAGAGAGAGCGATTGATTGAACTTTAATTACGCAAGGATAAAAGTTTAGGCACGAACGCCTGTCGGGCAATCTGTTCTTGAGAGAGAGAGAGAGAGAGAGAGAGAGAGAGAGAGAGAGAGAGAGAGAGAGAGAGAGAGAGAGAGAGAGAGAGCTGCTGACATGCCCTAGCGAAGGTGGAAGGACAGGTCACAAAGGACAGGTGATAAGGATATGTGAAATGCTAGATGATGCGTGTCTGAACGGAGCGGTAGCTGGAGCTCGATGGGACAGGAAGCAACTCTTAAAAAGATGAGTTTTGAGAGCTTGTCTGCATGCCGGAGTTGACTCGCAGACTGTTCCAGACAACTGGGCCAGAGAAATTGTCCGAAAACGAGAGAAGCTGACAAGAGGGTTTTTATTCATGAAGTGATTCTGGGAGATATCTAGGACAGCCGTCAGAAAGGGAGCAATGACGCAGGGATGGGATCTTGCACTGAATCCTACGTGATTTTGAAAGCCAATAAGGCGAATAGAGAACAGGTGTGATATGATGGTTTAAAAGACAGCTTTATGATGATTATGAGCGAATAAAGAGAGTTTCGCTTGCAGATTTGTATGGATTCCAGAAATTCACAATACGTCTTAATTAAAACTGTCAGGTGACATAAAACTTGATATTATTACGTTTTCAAAATTTCAGTGAATGAGCGCAATCCATACCCTTCCATCCATACCCTGCCATATGTGCACAGTTTCACCTTGGCTAGGGCATGTCAGCATCTCTCTGTCTGTCTCTGTCTCTGTGTGTGTGTGTGTGTCTCTCTCTCTCTCAAAATGTGTGTGTGTGTGTGTGTGTGTGTGTGTGTGTGTGTGTGTGTGTGTGTGTGTGTGTGTGTGTGTGTGTGTGTGTGTGTGTGTGTGTGTTGTTTTATTCACCAACTTTAACAACTATGGGATTTCCCCCATAACTCTGGAGCCAAATAAAGCTATTCATACGTCTAAAGGGAGGTAAGGTTGAAGCAAGTAATTGGGTACTGACACAGCTGGGTGCATGTCCACGGAGCCTTGGATCAGCTGAGTTTGTTGTCTTTACTTGTTGAACAGAACACAATAATACAATTCAAAATTTAGTAACAAAAATGTACTGACACATCCACAGTGGCACACATAATTGGGACTTGACTCGTTCAAACTAAATCGAAATCGTCTGCAAAAATCCGAATCTCCGCCCACATATGGTTACAGGCCACATTTTTCCGGATCTAATGTCGCGATTTCAACCAAGGTGGACCACTGAAAAACGGAAGTCGAATTTCAGGGAGCCCGTTGTCAATTCAAAGCAAGGAGGGAGGGGGGAAGAGAGAGAGAGAGAGAGAGAGAGAGAGAGAGAGAGAGAGAGAGAGAGAGAGGAGAGAGAGAGATTTTATTTTTGGCTCTAAGTGAGAGAGAGAGAGAGAGAGAGAGAGAGAGAGAGAGAGAGAGAGAGAGAGGAGATTTTATTTTTGGCTCTAAGTGTCCATGAGAACTGGTATAAGACTAAGATGTTGCAATACAACTGCGGTGCTACATATCACTAAGATGTGACAATATATCAGCGGTGTTATATAACATTAAGATGTGACAACACAACAGCTGTCTTAACTGCGTCTTTCTTGGTCATGGTATGCCTTGAAAGGGATATAATCCTGTTATCATTTTCGCTAGATGATGACATTTTGCAGCTGATCTCGCTCAAGTGAAAAGATAAAAAGTTGGATTACAACCCAGAGCTAGGGGTAGCTACAGATGCAGTAGAATGTAGCAAACTGATCCAAGTTAGTTCTTAATTATTAATTAATAATAATAATGTACATTTATCATGCGCTCATCAACGCCCTGAGCGCTCACATGATACATATTAACCTAAATATGATATTCTATACACATGTAGAGCATAGTCCTATCAAAACAATTTACATAAAGTATTTACACACACACACACACACACACACACACACACACACACACACACACACACACACACACACACACACACTGACTGTAGCAGAAACTGGGTACTGATATTAGTTAGGATGGAAATACTATGAGAAGAGGAAGATTTTCATTAAAAAACAAATGTTCGTGACCCAGGTCTGTAGTGTATGTATGTCCATAACTTGTGTGCTTAGTCGTGGAACTATCGGCGCGAAAAAGCAAAACAAAAACAAAACAAAAAAGCCACCCATTGTCACTGGATTCCCAGTGCTTTTTGGGTCGTCTTCTTGCAATAGCGAAAAGAGTAAAAACAAACTTAAGGCAGTGACAGATGTATTCCCCTCGACTAAACTGTGAAGAATTCTTTGCCGCAGTATTTGAGCTTTTTGAGAAGCAAGAGTCGGCGATTAATACGAGAAGGTCGACAAGTGATCGCCATTGAAAGCAAATTTATGTATCGTACGAGCGACTTGAGGGTGATTTTTTTATTTATTTTTTATTGTCGATTTTCTTTCTCTTTTTCCATCTCTGTGAGTTTTGTTAGTCCAAGTGTTTTTATTCCAGCCAATTAAAACAAAAAATTGCAGTTGCGTTATTTTCGATACCTCTGCCGCGCAAGAGGGCATAACTAGTCCTGCCTCGTTGGTCTTTGTTCCAGCTTGTCCCAAGAGAGCCACCTGCTCGGACAAAGGAATCCCTGTATAGTTCCGAGATCGTTATCAGTCGCGATGGAAGAGTAAACACCATCGATCACCTCACGCAGGCAGGCAGACAGCTAGCCGTCTTTGCCACCACCATGGTCGCCATTATCAGATTACAACCACCCACCGCAGTCTTCAGCCTCATTACCACCAAGTGCAAGCATCGCATCAACTACCACCACCACAGTCATCACTAGCCACCACCGCCACCTCCACCGCCTTCACCTTCATCACCGCCGCCGCCACCACCACCACCACCACCGTCACCAATCACCATCCTGGGGCTAGAGCGGATCCGTGACTTGCTCATCGCCCATTTTGCTAATCACTGGCGCTTGTTTGAGAGCGGGCGGCCATTGATCATGGTGATTGGAGCAGCCGTCACCTGCTTGTCCTAAGCCCTGGAGCCTGACGACGCTTCCTTTGAGCTGCTGCTGTCGTTCACTGGACCGTACCGGCCAGAACAGGGCCACCCCCGGCCAACATGTGCACAGCATAAACAGAACAAAGGTAGAGACAAAGCATGCAGCGACGAGTAAAGGCGGCAACAGGACGATAACTGCTACAGTTCACTGAGCACTGCCCAGGCAGAAACGAAAACAGCGACAGATTCATGCAGCGACGAGTAAAGGCGGTAACAGAACGATAACTGCTACAGTTCACTGAGCACTGCCCAGGCAGAAACGAAAACAGCGACAGATTCATGCAGCGACGAGTAAAGGCGGTAACAGGACGATAACTGCTACAGTTCACTGAGCACTGCCCAGGCAGAAACGAAAACAGCTACAGATCAACGACGGAACACAGCCACTGACTGCAGGACGAAACGGCTACACTGCTACAGTCTAACAAGCGCCGACCTTGGCAGAAATAAAATAGTTATAATTATAGAATACTACAGTTCGTCGAACACGGGCGAGGCAGAAACAGCATAGCTATAATTATACAGTACTACAGTCTAACAAGCGCGGGCGAGGCAGAAACAACATAGCTATAATTATACAGTACTACAGTCTAACAAGCGCGGGCGAGGCAGAAATAAAATAGCTATAATTATAGAACACTACAGTTCATCGAGCACGGGCGAGGCAGAAACAATATAGCTATAATTATACAGTACTACAGTTCATCGAGCACGGGCGAGGCAGAAACAAAACAGTAACTCTGCTACAATTCAACGAGCAGTCTACCATCACTCTCAGTCCTTCCAGTCTGTCACCCACCTCAGTCCTTCCAGTCTGTCACCCCTGTCAGTCCTTCCAGTCTGTCACCCGTCCCAATCCCAGTCTGTCACCCGTCCCAGTCCTTCCAGTCAGTCATCCACCCCAGTCTTTCCAGTCTGTCACCCATCTCAGTCCTTCCAGTCTGTCACCCAGTCTATTATCGCTCTCAGTCCTTCCAGTCTAATCCCCACCCCACCCCAGTTACCCCATCCCCCAGCTCTCGCGCGTGCGTGCACGATTACTCATACTAAAACATCACCGAAGCTCTTCTCAACGGTAAAGCTTCAATTGAGCTTTCAATCAAGACTCACCGTGTCTGCCTTGGAGAATTTATATCATTTCCTGTATTTGCATCCGCCAAATCCTCGACGGGTGCTAAACGACCCACGGCAAATGGGATGATGCAGACAACGGCTTTCACAGTATCTGCTGCTAGACACCATGTGGTGGCGAATTGCTTAGTTGACCAATACTCTTCAGTGCCATCAGTTGGTCAAACGCGGCACATGGGGGAAATGAAGACGGTCGGGAATTTCCCTCACCGAGCATTGATGAATCATCGAGACTTTGTTTATAGTTACCTGCTGTGTGGAATCTCAGTTTCTGTCCACCTCATTCCACGTCTGCCCCCTGCCCTTCGCCATTCCTCGCAACTGATGATGATGATGATGATGAGAAGAATAAGAAGAAGAATGTACATATATCATGCGCTCATCAACGCCCTGAGCGCTCACATGATACATATTAACCTAAATATGATATTTTCTATACACATGTAGAGCATAGTCCTACCAAAACAATTTACATAAAGTATTATTTAAAACACACACACACGTACACACACACACACACACACACACACACACACACACACACACACACACACACACACACACACACACACACACACACACCACACACACACACACACACACACACACACACACACACACACACACACACACACACACACACACACACACACACACACACACACACACACACACACACAAAACACTACAAACACACACGCACACACACACACACACACACACACACACACACACACACACACACACACACACACACACACACACACACACACACACACACACACACACACACAACACACACACACACACACACAATACTGCAGAAATGGGTACTGATATTAGTTAGGATGGAAATACTGTGAGAAGAGGAAGGTTTTCAGTTTGGCTTTAAAAGATGACAGGGTTGAGCAGTGTCTAAGGTCTTGTGGGAGTGAATTCCAAATGTAGGGTCCAAAGCAAGAGAAGAAGAAAAAGAAGAAGACGATTGTGGAAAGGTGGAGCCCGTCTTTTGAGACCCTTTTAAGACTAAGTAAATATGGTGTTAATTCGGTCTTAAAAACGGAATGGTTTTTGGTCAGAAGTCCGTTTACCTGAAAACAGGGGGAAGGTTTTAAGAAAACGTAGTCTGGAAAGAATGGTATGGTGCATAGTCTGTTATAAGGACTTCCACAGTACTACTACTCTTCTTGGTGTTGTAGCGTTCCCCTGGGGTTCGCACGGTTACAGGCAGTTGCACGTTGACAAATGCATTCCATAGGGTGAGAGGACTCAAATAAATTATTATCCTGCCACACATGCTGCCATACGCTGTCTTCAAAGGATGTATCTCTGTTTCTGGAGGGTGCATGCTGTTAGCCAAGGAGCTTATCATGGTTGAAGATATTCCCCACGTAACTATGCAGTACATAACATCATTTAAATGTAGCCTTCGTGTTCTGGCTGGTGTCAGTGTGTTGTAACACCGATCAAACCAAGGCAAAACTACCACTACAACCTCTTATCACCTTATTCAAGAATTAGCCCAAAGTGTCTTGGTACGAAGAGTCCGGAAGATTGCTGCTAATGGGCAGAGATCTTCTCAGATAGAACCGTGTCTGTCGGACTTCAAGGATGACACGGACAAGACAGGGGCGTGGGAATGGTGCAGTGTCTAGATGTCTAACGCATCGGTGGGCGCCCCAAGAATGATGGTCAGCAGTGTCAGCCCTTTCGCCGTTTCCCTGATTGCGCGGGGCAGCAACGCTGGACAATATCCATAAACCACAAACTGTAATAGCCTGCTAGGCGGGCGTGGCGCTGGGGACGGTAGATACAGCGCGCAGTAAGTGCACGTACCACGCCAGAAAGTCGGTCACTTCACGTTGACAGACTAGACATTTTACTTGCGTACACCGTCACACCCAGAAAGGTCTATAGTCCGAGGATAAAGCTACCTTCGCAGGCAAAAGCTGCGATGCGTAGTATTAAAAGTACTAAAAATGTCCAAATCTGTCGCATACGACACCGGTGCTGGCTCATCAGGCTACGCTTCACGCCAGAAGTACATTGCCCCATTCAATTTTTGCCCGCGGTTTTAATACAGTATTGAATACAAGACAAAAATCAATGCCAGAGACTCCGATATCGAATATGATTATATATTACATACACGCTGTAGGCCTGCTTAAGGACTTTGGCGTACCTGGCTGACACCTTCGCGGTCAGTTCTCAAGCAGAGCACGCCGTTCCTCCATCTGATACGGTTTCCATAACTATAGATCAAAGACGACGTTCAGAGGCCTGGGTTAATAAGGAAGAAGGAAGTCGTTGGAACAGGAAGACAACTCGAAGGACAGGCAGGCAAACTGACGGACTGACACGCAAACAGGGTGACGATTAATAAAGTTATAATTATAGACAGAATGGTTAGACATGTATGCAGGCAGGTACGTGGGTACACAAAGAGGGAAGCTAGTTAGTTGGTTGGTGCTTTGAGAGCAGTCAACCACATAAGGTCTAACAAAGAGGGAAGTCAGTTAGTTATAGTAACTGGATTTAACGTATTGTCAACCGCAGAGTCACATCAGGACAATCAAACTCTGTCACAAGCAAATGCACACTTCAAAACTCTTCTCATGCATAAACCCTCCCTTCCTCCGTAGCACAAAACCAATCCCTGCACAAACATAAAACAAACGAAATACAAAACATACTTACACAAACATCAAACACAACGTTTCGAAGAGTTAGTCAAGTCAAACACAAATTTTGAAGAGTCCCTTCAGTATTACCCCTGCTAAAATAGCACATAAGCCTAGGACATACTGGTATCGTCGACCATTCCGTCTAATTTATCGATACCAGATTAAAAAATATAAGAAGGAATAGGAAAAAATACACATATTTTTTTAACTTTATATCATGCATAATGGCAAATACCAGTGCTATATGGCAGCAAGTTGCACATACCACCTACCAGCTATCATCTTCTAGCTGCACAACAAGAGCCATGCAAAAAAAAGCCCAACTCTTAACGACAAATGTTTGAGAACTTTCTGGAAAAAGTCAGGAGAATGGACCATTAGCAGAAAAATGACAAGACAGAAAGAGCAAGAGGACTAAGCAGAAAAACAAAAGAGGAGATAGGAAAGGGGAATCAAATGACAGCCCTGAGATTCCAGATAGGGGAAGACATCAGACATCCCTGTCATCAAAGAGGGAAGCTAAGTAGGTGCCCAGACAGGCTGGCAGGCGGACAGGGAACACAAGTAATTAGATATTATTAATTTAACAAAAATTAAAACCAGGCTGACAAGTATGCAGGCAGATAGCCAAACACATAGGCAGGTATAGGGAACCAAACACATAGGCTGGCAGGTTTAGAGAACCAAACACATAGGCTGGCAGGTATAGGGAACCAAACACATAGGCAGGTATAGTGAACCAAACACATAGGCTGGCAGGTATAGTGAACCAACCACATAGGCTGGCAGGTTTAGAGAACCAAACACATAGGCAGGTATAATGAACCAAACACATAGGCTGGAAAAAGGTTATAGGGAACCAAACACATAGGCTGGCAGGTATTAGGAGAACCAAACACATAGGCTGGCAGGTTTAGAGAACCAAACACATAGGCTGACAGGTTTAGAGAACCAAACACATAGGCTGGCAGGTTTAGAGAACCAAACACATAGGCTGGCAGGTTTAGAGAACCAAACACATAGGCTGGCGGGTATAGGGAACCAAACACATAGGCTGGCAGGTTTAGAGAACCAAACACATAGGCTGGTAGGCAAGCTACCAAACAGGCAGGCAGCCAAACACATAGTCAGGATGGCAGGCAGGCATGCATGGCTACCAAATACATAGGCTGGCAGGTAGAAGGCAGCCTAACACATAGGCTGACAGACAGGTAGGCAGGCAAACGCATAAAATGGCAGGCAGGTAGACACGTAGACAGGCAGGCAGGCAGGCATTGAAACATTTAGGCAGGCAGGCAGCCAAACACTTAGGTTGACAGGCAGGCAGACAGCGAAACGCAGGCTGTCAAGGGGGCTGGCAAGCCACCAAGCACATAGGTTGTCAGTCATGGGGGCAGGCAGCCAAATTACATGGGCTGGTGGGAACAGGACTTGCAGTGTATTATAAACTGAATGTCGCAACGTAGTTATTAGTTTCTGGAAGTTAATCAGAGTAAACACAATGCTTCCCATATTTGTAGAGACGTTTTGTTTCCTTCCTCGCCCCCCACCCACCGCACCTCTCAGCTGGACAAGCGGCGGTCTTTTGTCAAGCCCACCTTTGACATTTCCGCTTCTTACTGAGAACAGCATTCCACGAACTGAGACGATTTTTACTTGTCCGGGAGATTTATTCTCATCGAAACACTATATCAGAGGATATTGAATCCCCTTCCGGCCCTTGCATCGAGACGCATAAAACATGAAAAGTAATTGATCTCCGGATTGTTTCCGGTATGAAAGGATTTGGGAATTGCCTTCATCGGACCCAAGGATACATTTGTCTTGTCTGTTATCAAAAACCCTAACGACTGATTTGGTCCAGTGATCTATGTTCTGTCTGCTGTTTACTTGTCTTACAAAGTTTTCTTCGGTGGTCTACTGTTCACGTACGATTCCACCTGAAAAGTGCTGGTGCTTGCGCACGATCCTTTCGATACCAGGTTCCAGCTGTTTGAAATTCGCTGCCACTGAATATCCGCCTCTCCTCGCCTTTGTCATCTTTTAAAGCTGAGCTTAAAACACACCTCTTCCTCACCGCCATTCCGTAATATCTATTGTATAACTATCTGTCCGTCCGCCTTTGAGGAAAGCAAGAGTATGTTGTAGATATTACAGGCTGAAAACTTGATCATGTACCACTATCCTATAAGCTACAAAAACTATATTTCCAGTAGCCCTGTTATCAATACGTATATTAAACTCAAGTTTTCACTCTGTAATATATGACAAAGAATGAAGGATAGCTACATGAAGTTGTTCGTTTAAAATATATTTTTTATATGTTTGAGTGAGGCTGTACGTTTGCATTGTACTTGCTCGTTGTATTGATTCTTATGATTGTTTCACTCTATGGTTTGTATTATGATATTGTAAAGCGCCGTGAGCTCGTAATATTTTCACTAGGTATAGAGCTATAAAAGAGTTATTATTATGTGTGTGGTGTTGTTGTTGCTTTTTACCCTATATTTAAGGGTGCAGTTACCACCGCGGCAATGTGCTGGCTGCATGTATCTAATGGCACTGTAGTTTCCGCGAGACCGAACACCGTATCTAATGGACACAGTAATTACCACGTAGATGAGCATTCGCAGTTTAATGGACGTGGCAATCAAACTGATAGTGTGCTTAAGGGCATAGAAATGACCTCAAGAAGGGGCAGCGAGAACCTGAATCAATGCCAGAACACCGCCTCCACTAACAGTATGCTGCTGCACAACAATTATGGGAGGACAGAACAGCAGTGCTGTTGTGGCTACCGTAGCCATGGATCCATATATTCATAGGTCCATGATTGTAGCCGAATATATTCAGGTGCTAATTAAGCTCCACGCACGGTCACGCTTTCAGCACGGAAATAGCTAGGGCTGACGGGCTTGGACTTGGTTAGCAACAAGCACTGCGGGGAGCGTTTAGCAAAACATATTTTCTTACCAAGTCCGCAGTGATCCCGGTATCGGGCCAGTGCTGATACTGGTATCGAGCCCGTACTGATGCTGGTATCGGGCCCGTGCTGATGCTGGTATCGAGACGTGCTGATGCTGGTATCGGGCCATTGTTGATGCTGGTATCGAACCCGTGCTGATGCTGGTATCGAGCCCGCAGTGATACTGGTATCGAACCCGTCCTGATGCTGGTATCGAGCCCGTGCTCTTGCTGGTATCGGGCCCGTGCTGATGCTGGTATCGAGCCAGCAATGATACTCGTATCGAACCCGTGCTGATGATGGTATCGAGTCCGTACTGATGCTGGTATCGAGCCCTCAATGATGCTGGTATCGAGCCCGAGCTGATGCTTGTATCGAGCCCGTGCTGATGCTGGTATTGAACCCGTACTGATGCTGGTATCGAGCCCGTGCTGATGCTGGTATTGAACCCGTACTGATGCTGGTACCGAGCTTGTGCTGATGCTGGTATCGAGTACGTGTTGATGCTGGTTTTGAGCCTGCAGTGATGCTGGTATCGAGCCCTCAGTGATGCTGGTATAGTATCGAGCCCTCAATGATGCTGGTATCGAGCCCGTGCTGATGCTTGTATCGAGCCGGTGCTGATGCTGGTATTGAATCCGTACTGATGCTGGTATTGAGCTCGTGCTGGTGCTGGTATCGAGTACGTGCTAATACTGGTTTTGAGCCCGCAGTGATGCTGGTATCGAGCCCTTAGTGATGCTGGTATAGTATCGAGCCCTCAATGATGCTGGTATAGTATCGAGCCCTCAATGATGCTGGTATAGTATCGAGCCCTCAATAATGCTGGTATCGAGCCCTCAATGATGCTGGTATAGTATCGAGCCGTCAGTGATCCTGGTATCGAGCCCTCAATGATGCTGGTATAGTATCGAGCCTTCAGTGATCCTGGTATCGAGCCGTCAGTGATGCTGGTATCGAGCCCTCAATGATGCTGGTATAGTATCGAGCCGTCAGTGATGCTGGTATCGAGCGCTAAATGATGCTGGTATCGTATCGAGCCGTCAGTGATGCTGGTATCGAGCCCTCAATGATGCTGGTATAGTATCGAGCCGTCAGTGATGCTGGTATCGAGCGCTCAATGATGCTGGTATAGTATCGAGCCCTCAGTGATGCTGGTATAGTATCGAGCCGTCAGTGATCCCGGTATCGAGCCGTCAGTGATCCCGGTATCGAGCCGTCAGTGATGCTGGTATCGAGCCGTCAGTGATGCCGGTATCGAGCCGTCAGTGATGCTGGCTTAGTATCGAGCCCTCAGTGATGCTGATATCGAGCCCTCAATTATGCTGGTATCCAGCGCACAGTGATGCTGGTATCCAGCGCACAGTGATGCTGGTATCGAGCCCGTGCCGATGCTGGTTTCGAGCCCGCAGTGATGCTGGTATCCAGCGCACAATGATGGTGGTATCGAGCCAGCAGTGATGCTGGCTTCAGCCAGTCAGAATTGGCATTTCCAACTATAGTGGCGGAAAATGTTACAGTCCAATTCATGGATTAGAGACTCATATTATGAAGGACTAGCTCAAGAGGAAATTCACATAAGCACACGACAGCTGCATACATTTCTATTGCCCGTAAAATTGTCAGTGGCGCGACAGGTGAGCTTTCTGAAACTTTCAACCGAACGCGTCTAATTTTGGGACACGGAGCTCAAGTGGAACGGTCAAACAGCCTCTGATGCGAGCCGGTCTGTGCGAGCGGGAAGTGTATCCAGAGAAAGGAGAGACCTGGTCAAACGAAACGTTACGGGGTGATACGTGTGTGTCCCTCCTGAGGTGACCCACATTTCCGGAAAGAGACTGGCATCATGTGTGTGTGTGTGTGTGGGGGGGGGGGGGGAGAGAAGAAAAAAGGGTGGAAAAGGGGGGGGGGGAAGAGAAGAAAAAAGGCGAGCAAAACAACAACAAAAACAGAACTGATCGGTAAGGCGACATTTTGAAACAGCTCGAAAAGGATAATGGGTGATGCATATAATGGAAATAAACAAAGTCTGTTTTCAGTCAGACATGAGTGTGATGTATGAAGGTTAGTGTCTGGAGCCAAATGTCACTCTTTGTCTTGCAATACCAAAATAGCCGAGTTCAATGGAAGGAAAAAATAAAATAAAAAAGAGAAAAGAAAGTAGCGCATCTAGACCAATCTGAGCTGGTATACTGCCGAAACTCGTACCTGTTTCGTCATACCAGGTAGCTGTGCTTCGCAGTCTTCAGCAGACGGAAGGACTAATGTTGCTCTCTCTCTCTCTCTCTCTCTCTCTCTCTCTCTCTCTCTCTCTCTCTCTCTCTCTCTCTCTCTCTCTCATTAAAAATCTAGCGTTACGATGTCACCTACCCACCATATCATATGCCTGTCATTTTGAGCGTCTCGTGTAAGTTTACTTGTTTGACGCTCCTAAAAATATTGTGTTATTGCGTATTGGTATTCCTTCATTAACAAAAACTGTTTAAACCAACTAACGTTGCCTGCATCCTCGTGAGGCTTTGGAGCGGCTATCTCGGTCACAGTGAACGAGGGTTTTTAATCCTGTAGCGCTTACTTCGTGACGTGCGCCATAATTAGGCACTTTTAATTGCACTACCACATTTCCCCAAATGCCAAAGGAAATCTCACCGGCACGAGAATAACATCGGGAGAATATCATACTGCTGTTTGAGGTTGACACTTGCGGCTTTCTGATATCACCTTACTGCGAACAGAGGTAAAATAAAATACTGATATTGATTTATTGCGGATTTCTATGATCAACAAGGCAAGGGAGCCGACTTTCCCAGTTTATTTTTTAAAATTTAATAGTGAATTTGAATAATATTGAATTTATTTGGAGCGATAATGACTTTTTTTCTTTCCAAGAATACAACATCGACAACAACTACGATGATTTATTTCTGATACCAAACAAAAAAATGACGGCTGAAGAAAGGATGGCAGCTAGGTCCTACAAATGATGTGAGGAACTTGTGGGGATAGGGTGTGTGGGGGGGGGGGGGGGGAGGAAGGGGGGGTTGTGGGCGGGGGGGGGGGGGGGGGGGGGGAAGGGGGTTGTGGGCGGGGGGGGGGGGTGTTCTCACCAATGCATGTCTTGGTTGTCTGTTTCCTGCCGGAGAATGGTAGGACGGTGGCACCAGGTGTAGCCGCACAGTTCTGCAAGGCGTCAAGTACTCTTCGGCTCCCGTTTCATTGCTCTCAAGTGCTGCCTTGCTAGGCCGGTGGCAGGGACGCGTTATGTGGCTGTGCTTTGTTGTGCGGGTAGAGTAGGGCACTGTGCGCGTGGGTAGGTGTTTATTGTGTGGGTAGGGGTGGGCAGGGGGCGGGGGGCCGAGCGCGCGCACGCAGAGAGAGAGAGAGAGAGAGAGAGAGAGAGAGAGAGAGAGAGAGAGAGAGAGAGAGAGAGAGAGAGTAAGTAAGTAAGTAAGTAAGTTGGTGTTTTACGCCCAGAGAGAGAGAGAGAGAGAGAGAGAGAGAGGAGAGAGAGAGAGAGAGAGAGAGAGAGCCTGATATCATATGATTGGTTTCATACAGCAGACAGAACCAAGAACGCTTTCTGTCTCTTAGCCTGAAAGCGTCCATTGTGTGTGCATCACCCTGGCCTCCATCACCCTGCAGGAGATGGGTGTCCCGGGCCGCCAGAGACAGCGCCAGTGTTAGCCCAGTGGCTGGGACATCACTGTTAGTGGTGCGTGCGCACGCGTGTGTGTGTGTGTGTGTGTGTGTGTGTGTGTGTGTGTGTGTGTGTGTGTGTGTGTGTGTGTGTGTGTGTGTGTGTGTGTGTGTGTGTGTGTGTGTGTGTGTGTGAGTGAGTGAGTGAGTGAGTGAGTGAGTGAGTGAGTGAGTGAGTGAGTGAGTGAGCGTGTGTGCGTGCGTGCATGCGTGCGTGTGTGTGTGTTTGCGCGCGCGCGCGCGCGTGTGTGTGTATCTGTGTGTGTGTGTGTGTGTGTGTGTGTGCGTGTGTGCGTGTGTGTGTTGTGTGTGTGTGTGTGTGTGTGTGTGTGTGTGTGTGTGTGTGTGTGTGTGTGCGTGTGTGCGTGTGTGTGTGTGTGCTCGTCTTGGGAGGGAACCGGTTCAAAAGTGTTTACATAACTACACGCGTTTCAGATCAGCACTGGTGCGTACCCAGTGTTC
>JABMCL010001612.1:387500-415000 GCA_018857735.1 Alviniconcha marisindica | reverse complement strand
GTGTGTGTGTGTGTGTGTGTGTGTGTGTGTGTGTGTGTGTGTGTGTGTGTGTGTGTGTGTGTGTGTGTGTGTGTGTGTGTGTGTGTGTGTGTGTGTGTGTGTGTGTGTGTTGTGTGTGTGTGTGTGTGTGTGTTGTGGAGAGAGAAGAGAGAGAGAGAGAGAGAGAGAGAGAGAGAGAGAGAGAGAGAGAGAGAGTGTGTGTGTGTGTGTGTGTGTGTGTAGGTGTGTGTGTGCGCGCGTGCGTGTGTGTGATGACTGACAGAACTCAATTAGCCAGTCAGCATTGGCAGAGAGAGAGAGAGAGAGAGAGAGAGAGAGAGAGAGAGAGAGAGAGAGAGAGAGAGAGAGAGAGAGAGAGAGAGAGAGAGAGAGAGAGAGAGAGTGTGTGTGTAGGTGTGTGTGTGCGCGCGTGCGTGTGTGCAATGACTGACAGAACTCAATTAGCCAGTCAGCATTGGCAGACGAGAGAGAGAGAGAGAGAGAGAGAGAGAGAGAGAGAGGAGAGAGAGAGAGAGAGAGAGAGAGTGTGTGTGTGTGTAGGTGTGTGTGTGCGCGCGTGCGTGTGTGTAATGACTGACAGAACTCAATTAGCCAGTCAGCATTGGCAGACGAGACACGTACGCCTCACTTTCGATCTCCGACAGCTCACAATCATTTGCTTTCTGTTATCGGTGAACAAACTACGTCGCTTGATTGAACTTTAGAAGACTTTTCGGAAAATCAAGTACGTCATGTTTCTTAAATGACGCAACGAATAGTATGTGATAGTTGCACTTTGTTTTAAAGCAATCAATTTGCTGATTCAGTGTCAAAACGTACCCATCTTTTCAAGGGCAAAAACCACCCAACTTTCTTCTCCATAAACTCGATCACCATGTTGACTGTCGCAGCTCTGTCAGTTTTGTACTGGCTGTGATAATCACAACCACAACAAGAAGAACAAAATTAACTTTAATTTTTTTAAACCTGACAAGAGCGCAGTGACTCTGCCCAAGAGCATAGAATAGCGTTATATAAAAGTGAACAACAACAACAACAACAACACAAGCGAGCCGGTTTGGCCCAGCGGTAAGGCGTTAGGCTGGTAACCAGAGGGGCTTCGGTTCGAATCCACTTCGGCTCTTCTTTTTCTTCAAAAGTTGTGGTCTGTGGACACTGTCTTGTGACTTTGTCCCTCGCAATTAATAAAACATTAAAGTGGCTATCATCGCTGCCCATCTTAATGCAGGAATCATTCTGGTGGTTACAGTGTAGCGATAGGTGTATAATCTCCCTCTTCCCCACCTCCATACCCCCTTCCCCTCCCTCTCTTCTTCCCGTACCTAATAAGCCTTATGGTTTCTGTGGACGTTATGCACCATGTTTACTATTACTAACAACAACTGCCTTTCACTCGGCTAGCTAGTTAGCGATTAGTAGTAGATGACATCTCTGGGCATGCGCACTAGAGACTTATACGTGGAATCTTCACTGTCAACACGAGTGGCGTCTCGACGATTGTACATGATTGTAAGGGCTAGTAGCTGTGAAGTTTGTTGTCTAACCAACGACACAGAGCACTCTCTGTCTGTCTGTCTGTCTGGCTTCTCGATAATCGTGCACGGTTGTAAGGGTTAGCAGCTGTGAAGTTTGTTGTCTAACCAACGACACAGAGCACTTTCTGTCTGTCTGTCTGTCTGTCTGTCTGTCTGGCCCCTCGATCATTGCACACGGTTGTAAGGGTTAGTAGCTGTGATGTCTGTTGTCTAACCAATGACACAGAGTACTCTTTCTCTGTCGGTCTGTCTGTCTGTGTCTCTGTCTGTCTCTGTCTGTCTGTCTGTCTGTCTCTGTCTCTGTCTGTCTGTCTGTCTGTCTGTCTGTCTCTCTCTGCCGAAGCGATAGCTGGTAGGGCAAATAAAACTCATTAAATGCCAGCTGGCACATCTTTCAAACATCAAACACGTGGGCACCGCCTCACTTTTGTCGGACCATACATCAGTGGGCGAAGCTTTCTCCGTCCTGGCGACATGTTAGTTGCGCTGTTGTACGTACTCGTGAATGTGTTCCGTAATTCTGTTGCGTGTATTTTCCCCATCAGTCTCAGTGTTTTTCTCAGCATGTAAATGTGTACCTGTTTCCTTTTCTGCCATTTTCCCGTAATTGCTGATTTCCGCCTTGGGGTAACGCGGATGCATAAATAAAGCTCCCCTCTGCTTGGAACTCTCTCTCTCTCGCTCTCACACACACGCACACACGCACACGCACACACGCACGCACGCACGCACGCACGCACGCACCCACACAATGTAAGCACGACATCTAGAGGCATTAAGACGACGACTTGTAACCAACAGCTGCAAAATCGACACACAAGGGAGTTAATCAGAGCTCGAAATACGTCACTTGTAACAACAAAGACCTGAGTCGCCTACGGTAACTCTCACCTGGCACGCGTGTAAATACACGGTACAGAAACTCCACCAGAGGCACACCCTCATTTGTTGTTGTGCTTGTGTTACGTATTTCGAGAGCTGATGAACTCCCTCGTGTGTTGACTAAACACGATCGCTCTGGGCATCGTTTTGTTTTCAGATCTGCAAAAGCTGCAGAAGATCTCTGCTTGGAACCCACAATTGTCAAAGATCCCATCTGCTATCAAAAAATAAATAAAAATAAATCTGACTTTTCATTGTAAGACGACGAGAGGCGATCAGTACCTCCTTCTTCTCCATTTTCTTTGTCGCCTCCTACGACCACGTCGACGTCGTCGCATCCTGCGAAAAACAACAACGACGACGGCGGCGACGACGACGACAACAACAAACCTTGAAATCAAAGCGCCTTTCTGCAATGAATTATGTTCCCGTTATACCACATGAATCGAGACGTCTGGCACATTTGATCTACCCTGAAGAAAAAACGTGAAAGAGCTGGCAGTATGCGGCATTTGACCTACATCACACACACACACACGCACGCACGCACGCACGCACGCACGCACGCACGCACGCACGCACGCACGCACGCACGCTCGCGCGCACGCACGCACGCACGCACGCACAAACACACACACACACCACACACACGCACACACGCACACCACCACCACACACACACACACACACACGCACACACACACACACACACACACACACACACACACACACACACACACACACACACATCATATCATATCATATCTCATTACATCACATCAGTCAACTTCAAATGTTTTCAGTTGCTCTGCTTTAGCTTGTGTGCCAGGCGTGGCGACCGCTCTCCGGGGTTTTCGCCCGGAGTACAATTGATGTCTTTTTGATTGGCTGAAGCTGTTGGGTGATTGGCAGCCCGGAACCCAGTGCCTGCGCTCCCAAATCTGGTGCCCAGGGGATTCGCAGCGTTAAAAGCCTCCTTCAAGATTCAAGATACTATCTCATCAGAGAAGTTAAAACGTGGTTGAACATTAACCGCATCACAGTACACAATAACACATATTGTATATTTTAAAACTCAAAGAACAGTTATTGAAAATACATAAAAGTTACGTGTTAAACAAACTAGTTAGTTAAGTAATTTGCACGCACGCAAAACGCACAAAACACGCACGCACGCACGCACGCACGCACACTGCAACATTGGCCAGGAAGCCAATGTGAGGAAGGGTGTGGTGAGTGTGTGTGTGTGTGTTGGTGTGTGTGTGTGTGTGTGTGTGTGTGTGTGTGTGTGTGTGTGTGTGTGTGTGTGTGTGTGTGTGTGTGTGTGTGTGTGTGTGTGTGTGTGTAAATTACGTAAATAACTAGTCTATGCACGTACGCAAACTGCTCTGACGTTTGAAGGGATTTATCTGTTCTTATTATCATTAAATAATAATAATACATAAGGTACAAATCCAAACACACGCACTGCAAACAACAACTAGCTGACATTTACAACAACAACAAAAATTCCTTTCTTTTTGAAGCTTACGCTTATTGCTACGCATACCACGCCTGAAGAATTAGCGGAAAATTTAAACGAAGAAACTCTACAGAACAAGTGGGTTTGGATAACTTTACCTACGTGAGGGGAACACTGACAGTCAGGACTTGAACGCTGAAAGCTGAATTTGTGCACTACTTCCGCGGGTTGTTAACGCTTGTACGCAAGATCCAAACACATAAAAGGTTCAAAAGAATGCTATTTATTAGGACAAAAACACAATCGGCAAATTCTTTGGGTAATCCCCTTTGTCAAGCCACAAAACGACGCTTAAACAACAGTTAAAAGGCGAAAAACGACGAAAATCTTAATCACTTATAGCTTCTACACAAAGTAATGAGATCTAAGGGGTAAAAAATTTTGACGCCCAAAATTTTCGTTTCGTTCGTTCCGTCGCTGTGGTGCTTGTTCGTCTTGGTATACTTGGAGAGTCGTCGGTGCTTGTTCGTCTTGTTACACTTGGAGAGTCGTCGGTGCTTGTTCGTCTTGTTACACTTGGAGAGTCGTCGGTGCTTGTTCGTCTTGGTACACTTGGAGAGTCGTCGGTGCTTGTTCGTCTTGTTACACTTGGAGAGTCGTCGGTGCTTGTTCGTCTTGGTACACTTGCAGAGCCGTCGGTGCTGGTTCGAATTGTTACACTTGGAGAGTTGTCGGTGCTTGTTCTTCTTGGTACACTTAGAGAGTCGTTGGTACTTATTCGTCTTTGTACACTTGGAGAGCCGTCGGTGCTTGTTCGTCTTGGTATACTTGGAGAGCCGTCGGTGCGGCTTGTTTGTCTTGTTACACTTGCAGAGTCGTCGGTGCTTATTCGTCTTGGTACATTTGGAGAGTCGTCGGTGCTTATTCGTCTTGGTACACTTGGAGAGTCGTCGGTGCTTATTCGTCTTGGTACACTTGGAGAGCCGTCGGTTTTTTGGCTTTTTTTTGGGGCTTGTTCACTTGGCACAAAACGGGCCGGGGCTTATTCGTCTTGGTACACTTTTGGGGAATCGTCGGTGCTTATTCGTCTTGGTACACTTGGAGAGTCGTTGGTACTTATTCGTCTTTGTACACTTGGAGAGCCGTCGGTGCTTGTTCATCTTGGTACACTTGGAAAGCGGTCCGTGCTTGTTCGTCTTCGTACACTTGGAGAATCGTCGGTGCATGTTCGTCTTGGTACACTTGCAGAGACGTCGGTGCTTGTTCGTCTTGGTACACTTGGAAAGTCGTCGGTGCTTGTTCGTCTTGGTACACTTGGAGAGTCGTCGGTGCTTGTTCGTCTTGGTACACTTGGAGAGTCGTCGGTGCTTGTTCGTCTTGGTACACTTGGAGAGCGGTCTGTGCTTGTCCGTCTTGGTACACTTGGAGAGTCATCGGTGCTTGTTTGTCTTGGTACACTTGCAGAGTCGTCGGTGCTTGTTCGTCTTGGTACACTTGGAGAGTCGTCGGTGTTTGTTCGTCTTGGTACACTTGGAGAGTCGTCGGTGCTTGTTCGTCTTGATACACTTGGAGAGCCGTCGGTGCTTGTTCGTCTTGGTACACTTGGAGAGCCGTCGATGCTTGTTCGTCTTGGTACACTTGCAGAGTCGTCGGTGCAGCTTGTTCGTCTTGGTACACTTGGAGAGTCGTCGGTGCTTGTTCGTCTTTGTACACTTGGAGAGTCATCGGTGCTTGTTTGTCTTGGTATACTAGGAGAGTCGTCGGTGCTTGTTTGTCTTGGTACACTTGGAGAGTCGTCGGTGCTTGTTCGTCTTGGTACACTTGGAGAGTCGTCGGTGCTTGTTCGTCTTGGTACACTTGGAGAGCCGTCGGTGCTGGCTTCGTCTTGGTACACTTGCAGAATCGTCGGCACTCGTACCATGTTCTGGCTGTGTGTCGGCACGCGGAGGGTAGCCTGCACGTCCACGGCAACACCCTTCGGCGCTGGCATTGACGCCCCGTGGCGTTCAGTCAATGAAGCTTGCCGCCACTTGACACCGAGAAATTTGTCTTCATGCGCCGACCGCTTCCCCCCCTCCCCCCTACCTCTCTCCTGTCACTCTGTTTGCTCCACACACATCCTCCTGTTCCCGTCTTTAGAAATTTCACAAACCACACTGCGGCACTCTCGGGGCCGGCGCGAGAGAGCGCGAGCCTGTTCCCAAAAGGTCAAACCTATAAGATGTTGCCAGACTTATTCACCCGCCTCTTTCTCATGAGTCGATCCATTTCATTTTTTTGACGGGGGTGGCTTTTGTAAATAGCAATAGTTTCAAGCGCCCACTCGTACGCAGCTCCCAGCCACGCGGCATCCTCCGCCCTCGGGGATACAGTATCACCAGAGCGCGAGTTTGGAACTTCTTCCTCTCATTTTGTTTGTGTGTGTGCCCGTTATTGTACATCTTTGTAGGAACGTGGGGTGACCTCACTATGGTGAAAGACACAGCAGGTGGCGAAAGGACAGCGTCACTGACGGTCTGAATTTTGCGGCACTTTGACGGAAATATCCTTCTGAAAACACGGTTTCGTTCAACGGGCGGAGTAGATAAACGTACACGTTTGAAATCAGACCCTTTAATCGTCTTAAAATTAAATGCCCCGCTGGTATCGTGGCGAATTTATAAAACCAATAAAAATCTGAAACAAGAATGATTGCTAGCGTTCTAAAACAAGATCCAAACACATAAAAGGTTCAAAAGAACTGTATTTATTGGGACAAAGGACAACCTGCAAATTTTCGGGTAATCCCCTTTATCTAGTAATTCCCTGTATCAAGCTGGACAGGAAAACAACATAGCTCAACCAAAAACAGATAAGTGGTTTAGCTTTCCATCATATTTTTCATCGTTTTTCACCGTTTAACTGTTGTTTAAGTGTCGTTTCGTAGCTTGATAAAAGGGATTTGCAGGTTATGTTTATGGTTATGTTTTGTCCTAATAAATAGCTTTCTTTTTAATTTTTTATGTGTTGGATCTTATTAAAAACCAATAGTGTCCGTGAATGATTAGCAGGACTGGATGTGTCATCATCGTTCTTGCTGTCATCATCATTGTCATAGTTGTGATGTTGCCGTAGCTGTCTTTCTCATTATCGCCGTCTTTGCTGGCATGTTGTGGCTGTATTTGTCATTATGATCGTCGCCGTTGTTAGGATGTCGAAACCGTCTTTGTCATTATGGTCGTCGTCGTTTGCATGTTGTCGTAACCGTCTTTGTCATTATGATTGTCGTCGTTGTTTGCATGTTGTCGTAAACGTCTTTATCATTATGATCGTCGTTGTTGCATGTTGTAACCGTCTTTGTCATTATGATATTCGTCGTTGTTTGCATGTTGTCGTAACCGTCTTTGTCGTTATGATCGTCATTGCCGGCATGTTGTCGTGTCTGCCTATGCCATGGTCGTCGTTGTAGGTACGGCCGTTGCTGTCTACCTTCCTATCAATCTGTTGTTTGGTTGTCGCCGTTGTTGTCTCCGTTGGTCGCCGTCGTACTCATCGTCATCGTAGGTGTTGCTGCCGCCGCCGTTGTTATTTATACACGACGAAACCTTGCACACGCAATGGCTGCACGATTTATCACTCTCTGGTTGGTGACAAAATGTGCCGCCACAGTACTAGCTCCCGTCATCGCCTTCCCCGCCCGAGTTTTTTGGTTTGGTTTTTTTAATTTATTTTTTATATAAAATTATATACTTTCGCATCATTCTGTTTCTACTTTTTCTGTTATTTTCATTTTGCCATTTCGTTCGTATTTAATCAGTTAATCAGTTTCGTTTCAATCCCTTCTTACTTCAGACAGAGTTTATTCACTTTCTATCTCCTTATTGTTGTCGAGAACTTTCCAGCGCATGAAAGTCTTGGCGCCAAAGAGGGAGATATATTGATTGATGATCGCTTTTATGTACAAGGGTATAAGGATATTTATTCGCCATTGACATATTAAATGTACTCAGGAATTTATCCTGGTGACGTTACATCCATACAGTGCATTAACAAAGAGACAAAACATTACAACTGGCCATGTATAAAAGTTATATATAGCGGTATATCCCTCCTGCGCTTTTGTCGAATGTGATTATAGCTTTTTATAGCGCGTTTAGGATACCCGTCGATACCCGTCGAGTGTACGTACAGCGCTCTTTTGTTGTTACATGGCTGGTGTCACGTGAAACTGCTGCCGTCTCGGTGCAAGTTCTGTGTACACCACACATCCATGCACCATGTCCCGTCACTTAAATGCAGAGCCACATACGTATGGTGCCGCGGCATACGTGTTTAGCTGCATGCAACCTGCCACCTCCACATTTGACAGAAAAACAGGAATCTTTTACGTGCTACTGCAGCACACAGTGGGGGGGGGGGGGGGGGGGAGGGGGGGGGAGGGGGGGGGCTTAAAGGATACCGAAAGAACAGTCAGCACAGAAAGCTGACCATGGAGAAGAAAATGCTCCCGCCGATCCTACCCGGACCCGAACCCGCGATATTTCGGTGACGAGTCCGGCGCTCGAACCACTGAGCTATATATATATATATATAAGCAGCATCTTGCGCGCAAAAATCCCTCGACGTTCTTCGATCGAAATGACCTTTCTGGACTTCCCCTGCTAGCGCCGGAAGGCAAATGCATCGTGGGGTCTTTCTAGCTCAGTGGGTCTTGTGCCACACCACAATCTCTCAGAGGCCGCTTGCCCGCCTGCAGGACTGCCCGAAGGGGAGCTTTAAAGGAGGATGGGCAGTTTGGGATTGAAGCGGGAGATGATGCAGAGTGTCGAGGCCGTTGTGTAATTAATCCCCGCGTCTTGGGGATTCCAGTTGCGTTTCGACGAGAACGGCACTCGGCGCAAAGACAACAAGGAGGCAGCAAGCCCAATAACTCGATTTGAATTGGATACAGCCTGTCCCGCTCCGGTGTGTGTGTGTGTGTGTGTGTGTGTGTGTGTGTGTGTGTGTGTGTGTGTGTGTGTGTGTGTGTGTGTGTTGTGTGTGTGTGGTGTGTGTGTGTGTGTGTGTGTGTGTGTGTGTGTGTGTGTGTGTGTGTGTGTGTGTGTGTGTTGTGTGTGTGTGGTGTGTGTGGGGTGGAGTGGGGGGGAGAGAGGAGAGAGAGAGAGAGAGAGAGAGAGAGAGAGAGAGAGAGAGAGGAGTATATGTTAATGTAAATACCCCCCCCCCCCTTCCCCGTTTAGCTTGTATTGGCAACGTCCCTGTCCCAAGTGTGTGCATGTGTGTGCATGTGTGTGTGTGTGTGTGTGTGTGTGTGTGTGTGTGTGTGTGTGTGTGTGTGTGTGTGTGTGTGTGTGTGTGTGTGTGTGTGGTGTGTGGTGTGTGTGTGCATGTGTGTGTGTGTGTGTGTGTGTGAGTGTGTGTGTGTGTGTGTGTGTGTGTGTGTGTATGCCTGCGTGCGTGCCTGCCTGTGTCTCATTATGCTTTATACGAATAAATTCATTAATGTATTTTCGTGCCATTGATTTGTATCTGATTATTTACGCGTTGCGTGTGTTTCTTTTAATTAAGTTGCAAAGCGCTTTTGGTCTCTGAAAGCGTTCTATAAATTCGCTTTTCTTCTTCTGATTGTTAAAGGTATTAATCCTGGGCGGGTGGAATATTCCACTTAACGTGTCACGTGTTTGTTTTTTATTTAAAAAAACACCATGTCAGGAATTTTTAAAAAGAGAATCTGAGGTGTTTAGTATCAACAACAACAACGACAACAACACACACAACAACAACAACAACAACAACAACAACGACAACAACAGCGACAACAAACAACAACAACAACAAAAGAAAGGAAGAAAGAAAGAAAACAAAGAATCCTCAGCTTGTTAATATCAACAACAACAACAACAACAATAAACAAACAAACAAACAGACAAACCCAACAAAACAAAAAGTAACTTGAACAAACAACAAGCAAACAGGTAAAGAAGACACCAAAAAGAGTAGGTTCGGCGATCAGACTTCACCCAGCCCTCAGCTGAAGATGTGAATTAAGGCAGTGACGGTGCCAGCAGAGTCCGTTTCGTGGAAAATCGCGTCCCACAGTCTGATAGCTGAGGGGAAGACGAAGGAATGGAAATGGGTGTCCGTCCTTGCGTGGGAGAGGAAGAGACTGTTTGACTGTCCAAATATTTAAAACAAAAATGACTGCGGCTAGCGTTCTAAAACAAGATCCAAACACATAAAAGGTTCAGAAGAACGCTATTTATTTGGACAAAAACACAGTCTGCACATTTTCTGGGTAAATCCCCTTTATCAAGGTACAGAACGACACTTAAACAACAGTTAAACGGTGAAAAACGAGACGAGAAGCTAAATCACTGATCTGTTTTTGGTTGAGCTGTGCTGATTGACTGTCCCCTAGAGAAGCAGTCATTTGTCCTCAGCGTACCTTCATTTAGTTTGAAATCCACAAGGCCACTCCTTGTTTTGCACAGAAAGCAACCCCTTATGAAGCTTGAGCTCATTGCCTATAAGCCGCAAGTTTGTTAGTGAACCCATGGCCATTCATTGTATCTTTATTTTCTCTTGAATAAATTCTTGTTTAAACCAATCCTTTGTGAAGATTCGTTCATTTTTTCCACATCTGTAAATGTACGACCTTTCGGCTTCGTGCACATGCTCAAACGATGTCTATTTGCCGTTCATTCTGCTCTCATCCTTCATTCACAACGGAGGCTGGTGTGTTCCAGATAGCCTTTTTGTCCGAGTTTCCTTTGGACGATCCCAAGGCATATCAGAACGCTGAACACGCGAGCGCGTGACTAAAACAGAATCGATCAAGCGGACTGCTTCCATCTCCCTGTGGTGCGCTTCTTGCCGCCACCCTGTCGTGGACCATCTTCCCGAGAGTGTCCGGTGAACTCGAAATCCCCACAGTGCGTTTCTTAACGCGAACTCCTTCCAGCTCCGGAACTGCGATTCCTGGCGAGCGCTCGCTGACGACCTCGAACGAATAGTGTTCAGAGGTATCGTCGAGCATTCGGAGGTATCGTCGAACGTTCGGAGGTATCGTCGAGTGTGACGAAGATGGTGGCGAACTCAGGGAATTTGTGGCCAGTGAACTTTACTTCGTTGGTTATTTTGCCCTGAGATAACCGCACTGGTTGACTGGGCGTAAAACACCAAGTTACTTACTTACTCATGGGTTTATCGTTCTTCGGCTGAACTACACACTAGACAGGTCCGATGGCTCAGAAAACACCGTTTATGTACGTCATATTTATGTGAAGACGAAGTGAACAGAAAAATTGGATTGAAGATGTGATGAGTGAGACTTGCTTGGGACTGCTCAGTGGATGACAGGGTATTATTATAAGGCACTAGAGTTTTCTTTCGTGGTATTCAGACCACCATTATGAACATGAAGATGGCCAGGTTTTCTTGCATTCCGTTCCCTGTCGATGGTGGTGGTGTGTCTAAAAGGAGACCGTCATCCTGGAATTCGTCAGCTGAAATGCGCAATACAAGTTTCAGTAACCTAACGCCATGCTGGAAACGCTCACGGAGAACAAAACCGTCCCGCAGCCAGACAAAACGCTTCCAAGGTGCGTCAACGTGAAGGAACGTATTAAGGCCGGACTTGAAACCCGCTCTTGAAAGTCAAACTAGAAGTTAATGGAATCAGAGTATTCTCGGTCGAATCCAACGTCAGTGGCAGTTCAGTTTTCCACCACCGTCGCTCTGTCTAAAAAAGCAGACGCCTGCTTTCAGGGCCAGTTTGCTAGTCCTACTGTCTGCCCAACCCGCCTGGGAAACCGGCAGGGACAATTACAATTACAACCCTCAGCGGACGACACAGACTGGGAAACAAAGACAGAGTACAGCGGACCTGGGAACAATAGAACTGGGAGAAAAAGAATAGAAAGCGAGAACAGAAGAAAAAAAAATAAAGGAGAGGGGAAAAGTTCAAGCAAATTAAACGTGTTTTGAACTTTTTTGCCACCAATAATTAATGTCATTCTGATTAATAGCGGTCTTTTATCTCCATTTTTGTGGCTGTTAAAGAACAGAATTTAAAATAAATGTCTGCAGTTTAGCACTTTATGACCAACCCAGGTACACACATTCGGACTTTCCTAAAATATTGCTCTTTCTGCAAAATCAAAAATGAAGTGGTCGAGTGGTTCTCAGTGGGACATATTCACAGACAGGAGCCATCTGTTTATTATTCACAGGCGGGTATTCCGCATGGAGAACACGTTGAGGTCTTGGGTTCGAGACTGTCTCAATCCTGACTCGGAACTGTTCTCGTCTGGCAGAGAAATTGCATTGACTGAACTGAATATTCTTCAGTGTATGTCGGTCTCACGGGCTCACTGCCGAAGATGCGCGTTTGCGCCACATGCTATAATCAGATAGTAGCGTTGTGCCAAGAAATAAGTGTGTGCAGCTTTGCTCATATTCATAAATTTAGTCCGGTATTCCCTTAGAGGTCTCACTAGCAAATTCTCTACCACCCCTGCTCCCCACGTCCCCAACTCCAACCTGTTCTCAAATTATTTGAGTTGAATGACGTGCTGTGCTGTGCTGTGCTGTGCTGTGCTGTGTGTGTGTGTGTGCGTGTGTGTGTGTGTGTGTGTGTGTGCGTGCGTGCGTGCGTGCGTGCGTGCGTGCGTGCGTGCGTGCGTGCGTGCGTGTGTGTGTGAGTGCGTGCGCGAGTGTGTGTGTGTGTGTGTGTGTCGGGGGGGGGGGGGGGGGGGGGGTAATGCAGGGCCTACCTGTTTAGCTTTTTGTCATTTGAATTGCTTGTAGTCGTTGCTATTGTCGTTTTCCGCTTGAGGTGTCTCAACATGATGTAGCTAAAAATTTGTTTATCCGCGACAGTGTCTATGTTTATGTTAGATGTTCACGCCTTAGAAATATTTCATTAATGTTATTATACTTGGGGTATCTTAATGCATGTACGTACCGATTCCGGCTGGAATATGTGTCAATATGACGCAGGCGGTTGGAAGTCGAAAGATCATGTGCAGTACGTATTATCGGAAAGTTTCCCCTCTGCCTTGGCTAAATCAATGGATGTTCCTCGTTTCATCGATCACGACAAGCAAACATTAGAACATCGTGTAGCACTGGCAGCACTGGATAGCGTTGCTCTTTCAGCGGCTGTAGCCTTCCGTACAGGAAAACCTAATTTCCTTCAAGGCATCAAAAAGTGCTATGATATAATATTACATATACTTTTTACGGGAACTAGCCTTCTCACGTTTTTATACAGCTGCTATACTGTGCCCAAAACAAACAAACAACGAAAAAAAAGAAAAGAAAAAAAACTATAAAAAAAAAGACTATTATGAAAGATGATTTAGAGCGCCCCGTTGGTTTTATATCGAATTAAGAAAACAAGTTTTGTGAGTGACGACTAACGGGGTCGGATGTATAAAACATTACGTGTTGTCGCTTGCCTGTCGCTTGGCCTGTCGCTTCTTTGATGCTTGGCCTAGAGCGGTGCAGGCACATGCTCTTAATACAGAACTGAATCGCCTTGCCACATTTGAAGTAAACGCAGTGGGGCATGCAAAGCAAAATCCTTAATCTGTATGTTAGCATTTTTCACGTTTTTTTGTTTGTTTTTTGTGTTGTTGTTTTTTGCACGTGACCTCAAGTTCGTTCAGAGTTTGGGAACACATTGCTTCTCAGTATGAACAGCATTGATTCCGAACGTTGATGCCGCGATGGAACCTTGGTATGACCGAGCGAGACTTGACGTCGTGCGGTGGACGAACGGTTAGTCAGCTGCAGGACCACACTCCGAGCATCGCTTTCCGGAACCTTCCTCCAAGGAAGGATGTCGTAAACCCTGTCGTTTCGACCAAAGGGGGAAACCAGTGCTTGGAGTTTGGGTTCAGCCCACACTCCGAGCATCGCTTTCGGACCTTCTAAGGAAGATGTCTAAACCTGCTTGGAGTTTGGGTTCAGGCCCACACTCCGAGCATCGCTTTCCGGAACCTTCCTCCAAGGAAGGATGTCGTAAACCAGTGCTTGGAGTTTGGGTTCAGCCCCACACTCCGAGCATCGCTTTCCGGAACCTTCCTCCAAGGAAGGATGTCGCAAACCAGTGCTTTGAAGGTTCACCCACACTCCGAGCATCGCTTTCCGCACCTTCCTCCAAGAGTGTCGTAACCGTGCTTGGAGTTTGGGTTGCCCAAACCCCGACATCGTTCCGGACCTTCTCCAGGAGGAGTCGAACCTGCTTGAGTTGGTTCAGCACAGATCGTTTCGGCACCTTCTCCAGGGAAGATGTCGAACCATGTTGAGTTTGCTGCTGTACATTACCATCCCATATATGTGTTTATTTATTTTTGTAGCTTGTAGCTAGATCTTGTAGGGATCAAACGCATAGAAAGGGCATTATTATTTTTATTATTATTATTAGTAGTAGTAGTAGTAGTAGTAGTAGTAGTAGTAGTAGTAGTAGTATTTCCAACGCACGGGGTCATTTCAGGGCGAATGATCGAACCAGAAACTTTCCACACTTGGCATCGGCAACGTGAATGCAAGCAACTTGTTTACCGGATATATCTGCGTGGACGAGATCAAAAGAATTGCAAAAACAACAACAACAACCACAACAAAAGTGGATCGCTTCGAATTGCAAAACAACAACAAAAGTGGGTCCCTTCACAGACATGGCTAAATGTCACAAATTTTTCCCTGCATATGTTGCCAGGAAAACAACCGAGCTCAACCAAAAACCGATAAATGGCTTAGCTCTCTATCTCATTTTCCATCGTTTTTTCACCGTTTAACTGTTGTTTAGGTGTCGTTTTGTAGCCTGATAAAGGGGATTGCCCCAAAAATTCGCATGTTGTGTTTTGTCATAACCAGTAGCGTTCTTTTCAACCTTTTATGTGTTTGGATCTTGTTTTAGAACGCTAGTAGTCATTCTTGTTTCAGATTCCTGAATAAATTAGCCTAGATATTAAATCAAACTGAAACTGAAGACCAAATGTCTGCCGAGCTGGCGGTCGTATGTACAAAAAAGATGAGGTGACCCGACTGACCAACCAGGAGGGAAGGAGGAGGGAGGCGGGGCGGGGGTGGGGGGGGGGGTGGGGGGGGGGGGGGGGGGGGTGAATCAATGATTTCAACGGTTTATACAGGGTAGCGGAGGACCCACTGTCAATACATTAACTGCCCTTCCCGTTCATCTGTCCGTGCGCCTCGCAGTGGGATATTGAAGACGCGGAAAGTAGGGTCCCCAATGTTGATTCAGAGCTCAAATGTCGAGTGTTTTCCCTTTAAAGCCTGGAGTAGGTCAGAATATAGCCAAGCATGCTTTGCCCACTGCTGAGCGTTCTGCAGACCGCACCCCACCTGCACCCTCCTTGCCTCGCCCCCTTCCGGCCTCTCGGTGCCACTGCAGTTTAGACTTAGCCTTACCGTTCATGCTTCTCTCTGAATTGTTTTCAATACGTCTGCTTCCTTGTCCTGATTTCGCCCCTGTCGGCTCATTCAGATGTTTTTTTCGCAAACCCTCTCCCTACATTTTAACTGCGCTAATTTTGGCTAACACAGTTTCCTGTGATGGCCCGCGGAAAAAAATAGGTCACCCTGCTCGTCATCCCAACCGACTAATGCTGGTTTCCGTGTTGAGTGCCCGCGGAATGTAAATAGGCCCTCCAAACTGGAACGTGTAAGACAGTATATAATTGTAATAGCCTGTCAGCCATGTGTTTGTGATTTTAAAGATGTTTCTCTCGTAGTAGTATACATATTGAGATGTCATTTCTACTGACTGTCTCTGCCTTGGCTGCGTTTTCTGTTGACCGTGCTGTGTCCAGAAACAGCTATGACCCAGGTTTGGACTTGCGATTACGCGGATGAAAACACTTTTTAAAAAAATTGAAGAGCTAACTAATCGACTAACTATCCGTGCGTGAGTCTGTCCGTCCGTCCATCCATCCAGGTTGGACTTGAGGAGCAGTGTGCATCTTCCATCCGCTCCCTTATCCTCCCCACCTCCTCCGCTCGCTTCCGCCCCCTCCTCTGTCTACAATCGGCGGCTGAGAGTCCCGCTATTTTCTCGCTGCAGTGAAGAGCGGGGGAGGGCTCTAGAGACCCGCCACTCTGACCGGAGGAAGGGAGGGAGAGAGAGACAGAGACAGAGAGAGAGAGGGGGAGAGGTGGAGGAGAGAGGAGAGAGAGAGAAGGAGGGAGAGAGAGAGAGAGGAGGGGGGTAGAGGTGGAGGGAGAGAGAGAAGAGGAGGAGAGGAGGGGAGAGGGAGGAAGAGAGAGGAGAGAGAGGGGGAGGAGAGAGGGAGAGAGAGAGGAGGGAGAGAGAGGGGGAGAGGGAGGGAGGGAGAGGAGAGGGAGAGAGGGGGGGGGGAGAGGGGGAGAGAGAGAGAGAAGGAGAGAGAGGGAGAGAGGGGGTGGAAGAGGGAGAAAAAAAAGGAGGGAAAGAGAGAGAGAGAGGGAGAAAGAAGGAGGGATGAGAGGGGAGAGAGGGGGGGGAGAGAGGAGGAGAGAGGAGAGAGAGAGAGAGAGAGGAGAGAGAGAGAGAGAGAGAGAGAGACGACGACCATGTTTATGTGAAGGCACCGGCCCATACACAAGGTGGTGGTGGTGGTTGGGGGGGGGGGGGGGTGAACGTCGCAGTATCCTCATTTGAGTGTAGTTGTTGATAACATGTACACTTTTATTTGGCTACTACTTTCCACCTTTGAAGAGAGAGAGAGAGAGAGAGAGAGAGAGAGAGAGAGAGAGAGAGAGAGAGAGAGAGAGAGAGTGTGTGTGTGTGTGTCCTCTCTCTCTCTCTCCAGTGTACGTGTTTTCGGAGTGCAGCTGGTCAAGCACTGTCTAATGGTGTCGACTGTATTAGCTGTGTTAGTATTCAGACCGTGATGTTCAGTTTTTATTCAGCCCTTTTCGTCTGATTAGACAGTCGCACCTCATCGCGATCGAACCAGTACTTCATTCTGCCCGCCAAAGGCTTGGGTAGAACTATTTCTGATTCTCAGGCGCACCCCTCTTGAACACTGTTCCGGTTTCAAATAAACCACGCTGTTCTTTCTTCATCCTGAACCACGCTGTCCTCTCCGGCTTCGTCCTGAACCACGCTGTTCTCTCCGGCTTCGTCCTGAACCGCGCTGTTCTCTCTTCGTCATAAAAGAACACACACGCTGTTCTCTCTTCGACCTGAACCACGCTGTTCTCTCTTCGTCATAAACCACGCTGTTCTCTCGTCGCCCTAAAACCACGCTGTTCTGTCTTCGTCCTAAACCACGCTGTTCTCTCTTTGTCCGAAACTACACTATTCTCTCTTCGTCTTAAAGCACGCTGTTCTCTCTTCGTCCTAAAACCACGCCGTTCTCTCTTTTCGTCCTGACCCACTCTGTTCTCTGTTCGTCCTAAACCACGCTGCTTTCTCTTCGTCCTAAAACCACGCCGTTCTCTCTTCGTCCTAAAACCACGCTGTTCTCTCTTCGTCCTAAACCACGCTGATCTCTCTTCGTCCTAAAATCCCGCTGCTCTCTCTTCGTCCTAAACCACGCTGCTTTCTCTTCGTCCTAAAACCACGCTGTTCTCTCTTCGTTCCGAAATGTCCTTGTGCGGTTGAGAAGACGTTAAAGTCCAGTGAACAACTATCATCTAACTAGCTAACCAGCTACAAAACTCATCTCCATGAATGGTTCAGAAGTAGAATTTAACACAGAGCCCCGTTTTTAGACCTACGCGCTGGTGACCACTGTACGTAAACACGTGTGTGTACTCTGTCAAGTCACAGTGTATGCTTTGCCACAGGCTGTTCTGTTTTGTCCATAGCATTAATTTACTTTGCAGACTGACCAGTCCATTCTCTTCCCTCGTTATCACGCGTGCACTCCTCCCCCCTTCTTCCCCCCCACTATACCATCCATTCTGCTCTGGAATTGTCCACGCTCTCCCTACCTTCTGTCCATCACAAACAATGACCCCCTCCCTTTTTGAAGACCCCACCCTCCTTGCCTTGTCCCCCTTTCTGCTTCTCAGTGCCACTGCAGTTTAGACTTAGTTTACCGTGCATTCCTCGCTCTAAACACTGCATGTTTTTTCCGTAGAGGTCACTGAATTGTTTTCAATACGTCTGCTGTTTTTTTGTTAGTTTTTTAGAGGTCGCTGAATTGTTGTCAATACATCTGCTAAATTCTGTGCTGATGTGTCTTGAGCTTATACATATTATGTCTGTTCTTTTTACAACATCTGTTATCCTCTAGGTACGTCCTGCTTCTTCTTTTCCCGTTGTTTAGCGATTTATTTATCTCCTAGAGGACTGGACTTCACAAAACATGATGTTGGTTCAAATGTCAAAATGACAACTTCAGCTTAAATATTGTTGTTGCTTGTTTTTTTTGTTTTTTTTTTAGGTTTGTGTGTGTGTGTGTGTGTGTGTGTGTGTGTGTGTGTGTGTGTGTGTGTGTGTGTGTGTGTGTGTGTGTGTGTGTGTGTGTGTGTGTGTGTGTGTCTCTGTGTTTTGTGTTTTGTAGTTGCTGTTTTTGTTGTTGTTGATAGTGGTGGTGGTGATGGTGGTGGTGGGGGGAGGGCGGGTGGGGGAGGGGGAGGAGGACATATAAAGCCCCCTTGCTCTATATATACGGAAGCTAGACACCTCGTTTCGTGAATGACGATTATTAAGGTCGATACACAAAGCATCTTGAGAGAGAGAGAGAGAGAGAGAGAGAGAGAGAGAGAGAGAGAGAGAGAGAGAGAGAGAGAGAGAGAACTGAGCAATTAGGGACAACCGCCCTAAACCAAAGGGAAGACGGCTGAAATTGGGAGGCAAACAACCCCAAAATAACAAAACAACAAACAGAAAAAAAAGGGAAAAGTCTTGCAATGTAAACCGATTTTCAGACTACTCAGTGCGTGCGCTGTGGTCACTTCGTTCCACTGGCCTGAGGATGCAGGGTCCTTGTCTGAATAGCTTCATTCACAAACAGAGCAAGGGAAAAAAAGGCCGCGCAGTGATCTGCCCATTTTGTGTGCAGCGAGCATCTGAACCTGCTTTGGCTTTAAGAGTAATTCTTCCTCAAGCCTTGTTGCTGTTTTTTCTTTCTGGTACGCTATTATAACTTACTGATATATAGAAGAGGGGGGGGCAGGGGGAGGGGGACTAATACACCTTGATGTGAACAGACATAAAAAAAAATATATATTGATGGATTGTTTTTTTGTTTTGTTTTTTTCATCTCTTTGTTGTTGTTTTTGTTGTTTTTGTTGTTTTAATTCTATAGCCGTGGTGCATGAGAGCTACCGGCTATACATATTTGGGGCACCCTCTGCTGGAAGTGGTATCTGTCTGTTTGGCTGTCTGTCTCTTCTCGCTCTGTGTTTTTCTCTCTCTTTCTCCCTGTCTGTCTCCATCTCCTTCTTTGTCCCCCCTCCCCCCCATTTGTCTTTTTCTCTGTCTCTGTCTCTCTCTCTGTCTCTGTCTCGCTGTCTCTTTCTCTTTCTCTGTGTCTCTGTCTTTCTGTCTGTCTCTGTCTCTCTTTATCTCTCTCTCTTTACCTCTCTCTTTCTCTTTGCATCTGTCTTTGCTCCCCCCCCCCCAGTCTCTTTCCCGCCCTCCGTCTGTCTGTGTTTTTCTCTCACCCCCCTCCTCACCCCCCCACCCCCGGTCTATTTCTGTCAGCTCGTGTAGTTTTTGGCGTTGGCTCTGTCTGTGATATTCATTGTTAGTGCGGTCAATGTTGTTACTTTAATGTTTTCTATGTACAGCAATGTAGATTATCCAGGACAGATCGTAAGTGTAGGCACTAACCTAAAATCTGAATCTTTGTGTAATAAAGCTCCGAGATTTGATAAGTAAAACAAAATTAAACAACAAACAAACAAACAAAAATCATATAAAGGAATTTCATGGAATAATTAAATCTCTTGCCCGAAGCAACACAAAATATTCGCGCGTAACAGATGATTAAAGCTGTCAGCTTGCCTGGTAATCTCTTTTCAATCCCGTTCCGTTATTTTAAAAACCAGATCAAATTACATGCTTTTAACTACCCCCCGGGCAACACGGTTGCAAGACGCCTACACAGCGTGTCAATCTTCAGGTGCGAAATAAAATATTTGTAATTAACTGGATCAGTGCCTTCCCTGTGTAATTATTACTAATGATAATATAGGGAATTTGTAGAACGCTTTCAATTACAATCCTTGTAAAATATAGGGAATTTATAGAGAATTATCAATTACAATCCTTGTAAAATAAGGTCTAGGTCGAAGTGTATGGGGGTGAAAAAGCAAATAAATGATTGTAAAATAAAACTTGTCGAGTTATCGTTCTTTCTCTGTCTGTCTGTCTGTCTGTCTGCCTGTCTGCCTGCCTGTCTGTCTCTGTGTCTCTGTTTGTCTGTCTCTCTGTCTCTCTCTATGACCCAGTAAAGTTTGGTGTACCACAAGGACAGACCATAAGTATAGGCACTGGTATAAATCTTCAGACCTACTCTTTTTAGTCTCTTCATTAATGACCTTCCATTACCATTACATGTGAAAAATATATCTGTTGATTGTGACATGTCGACAGATGAAACAACACTGCACACACCTGGAAAAGATATTTTACAAATCAGCAGTAATATGCAAGACAGCTTAAATCAGGTATTCAGCCGGTATAACAATAATCATATGGTCATCAATCCGATCAAGACCAAGTCTATGATAATTGCTACCACAGAGAAACACCAGCTGTAACCTTTACCGCTCGATCTCGTCCAACGAAGGGTTAAAATTGATTCTGTGTCGGAACACCGTATTTAGGTATAACCATACAGACAATAAACTGCGTAGGGACTGGCATACTGATAATGTATGCAAAAGTCTTCGGACGAGTCTTCCGTCTGTCAGAACTAAGGTATATTGTAAACATCGACATCAGGAAACTGTTCTTTGATGCCCACATTATACGCCCCACATTGATTATGCGTCAGTCGTGTGGGACAGATGTAGCGATGTTCTCAAAAAGAGAATAAAAACTTTCTGCACAGAAGAGCTGTAAATAAGTTAATCTTTCCAGATGCAACTCTAATTTAGACAGGTTTTAACAAAACCTAAACTACAATCCTTGTAAAATAAAGTTTTCGAGTTCTCTCTCTCTTCTTTGGCTATACCACTTCTTTTTAATTGTTGTTGTTGTGTTGATGTGTGTGTGTGTGTGTGTAGTGTGTGTGTGTGTGTGTGTGTGTGTGTGTGTGTGTGTGTGTGTGTGTTGTGTGTGTGTGTGTGTGTGTGTGTGTGTGTGTGTGTGTGACTCACTGTGTGCTGACTGTGTGCAGATGTGCCCACTTCATATAAACATTCGTATTCGTATTCTTTGTTTGTCTGTCCGTCTGTCTGTCTGTGTCTGTCTCTGTCTCTGACTCTCTGTCTGTCTCTGACTCTCTGTCTCTGTCTCTGTCTCCCTCTCCCTCTCTCCCTCCCTCTCTCTCTCTGTGGCGAAAACCGAAACCGAAAACAGCTGTGTTTGATCAAACCGTTGTCTCAAGAATTGAGTCTTAGGCCAGTTTTGAAAGCATAGAAAGAATTAAGGCCTGTGGCGGAGAGCGAAAGGGAATTAATTCCAAGCTGTCCCCTTTGTACGCTGACGGGTCCAGTGCTTCATTGTCGGGGAAAGGCGACGCTCACTTCTGAAATAGTGCGGTGGGTTCTGGAGCTTCTATGGTGTAATATGTGAATATGTGAATAGATAGTCACTATTGTGGGTGAGATGGACAGTCGACCATGGCTGAATACTGGCGTGCAAGCGTACGTTAATTTGTGTTGGTTGTTGTTGTTGTTGTTGTTGTTTTGGGGTTGAGATGAGTGGGAGGGTGGAGAGTGGGAGAGGTTGTTGTTTTTTACGCCTGACATGCAGGTGGATTAGTTTCCAATATTCTTTCCGTTAATCAGCCACTCAGTTTTTGTTGATGGCAGACCTTCCCTAAAACTCTATCGGATCCTTGAACAGCAAATCGTGTCAACAACCGCCATAAGCAAAAACAGAAGACAACAGAAATTCAAACATAATCCGCCCTTACCCCCACTCCCCTTCACCCATGTGTTTGTTTAAATTGTTCTTTAAACAAACTAATATATTATTAAACTGCTGAGTGTGTGCGCTGTCTTCAAAGGGTACTGACTGCGGGGTGCAGAGACCTTGTCTGAATACCGTCATGATTCACGGTCTGCAATGAAATAGGTCCGCTCAGCTTCAGGCTTGTTACATCACTGACTGCCTGTGTGTGTGTGTTGGGGGGGAGGTTGCATGTATGAGTGTGTGTGTGCGTGTGTGTGTGTTTGTGCGGCTGGTGTGGGTGTGGTGACGGGTGTGTGTGTGTGTGTGTGTGTGTGTGTGTGTGTGTGTGTGTGTGTGTGTGTGTGTTGTGTTGTGTGTGTGTGTGTGTGTGCGCTGTGTGTGTGTGTGTGTTGTGTGTTGTGGTGTGTGCGTGTGTGTGTGTGTGTGTGTGTGTGTGTGTGTGTGTGTGTGTGTGTGTGAGAGAGAGAGAGAGAGAGAGAGAGAGAGAGAGAGAGAGAGAGAGAGAGAATGTGTGCGCGCGCGCACCTCCACGTCCACCCTCCTCTTTCTCTCTCTCTCTCTCAGTACATCTCGGTCATTACAAAGTACGCAAAGAAAGTCCGTAGACGTAGAATAATCAAATACATTGCCCCGAGCCGAAAAGACACACGGGCAAAAGAGATGATTAAGCTTGCTAAAGTTTCCAGAATCCTTCTAAACACACATTTCATTGAAACGTGAAGATCAAGCGAGATGGCTCCCAGCGAGCCAGTTCCGGGACGCCGTGAATAGACCTGCACACTGCTTATGGCGGATATAATCACTGCAATCATTATGTCTCAAGTTGTCAATGCCGCGGATGCACAAATTACAGAGCCTGCAGAAAACCGCCAGCCCAATCAAAGGCCGTCTTTGGGAAGCCTGCAGTAAGTCAGAAAAACCGCTGCGCGTATTTGCCTTTTTAATTTTGGCTCATTCGCTTTCATTCTGCGTCGTTTTGTTGCCGTTGTCGTTCATATTCAGATATCAACTGATGTCCAACACGAAGAGTGACTCAGACTTTCAGCTGACTCGGTGTTCTTAATCTGGATGACTTTCGTGTTCAGTACGACTAATGTGACGACTAATTTCCGCCGGCATGGTTGATTGGGCGTTACGACAGTCAATCAGACCGAGTTGTCAGTGTATTAGATAGCCTTAGACAGTGTATTAGACAGTGTATTAGATAGCCTAAACCCCCCCCAAGGCTGGGGTGCTTCGAGCAGTGCAGCAGTTTGCAGTCGTTGCACACCTGTGTGCAGCCAGCAACAGTGCTTGACTGTCTCGGTGCCCCGTGAGGGAAACGCCCCGTACTTGATCAGCTACTGACGATTCGCTAAACTCAGTCGGTGGAGCGCCACAAGGAAGAAATAGCTGGCAGTGGGCGAAGCATGGGTGGCTACGTTCTGACCTGCTCCAGGCTATTGTCAGCTCTGAGTTCTCAGGAGAGGGGGCCTTAATTTCTGCGTCCGTTGCACCTCATTGTGTGTGTGTGTGTGTGTGTGTGTGTGTGTGTGCGCGCGCGCGGTGTGTGTGTGTGTGTGTGTGCGCGCGCGCGTCTGTGTGCGTGTGTGTGTGTGTGTGTGTGTGTGTGTGTGTGTGTGTGTGTGTGTGTGTGTGTGTGTGTGTGTGTGAGAGAGAGAGAGAGAGAGAGGAGAGGGAGGGAGGGAGGAATTATTGCTATAAACCAACCCACGGAATGAAGAAACGGTGCAACTATTCCCACAGATAGCCCGTTCCGACATACTCTGATTTGAAATGTTTCATGATTTTCAGTTTGATACAGATGCGTCATATAACTGACGATAAAATATGTTATCTCAAATTAAATGAATTATCGTTCGAAAGACGTAACATAAACACAACAACAAAGACCTGAGTCGCCTACGGTAACTCTCAGAAATGTGAGCTCAGAAATTAATTAGACTCAAGTAAAAAAGACTACGTAAAAAAATATTTTAAAAACCGAACTAGAAGTGGATTTCTTTTTAGCTTTGGGATATATATTTCTAACAAGAATTGTTGCCAAAGGCGAAGGACAATTGTATTGATTGTAGCTGGCATTTTTTTTTCTGGTAGCGCAGAAGTTCGCAACAACGTCGTTCTCTTGTAAAATAACTCTGTTGCTTGTAAAAGCCGAATCGCCGAAAATTTGCCAGTTACATTGGCCCGTCTCATTAAAAAGCCACAGTCTGAGTCACAACGAGACCCATAGCGCTCGTCCGCAACCAAAACACAAGGGAGTTAATTAGCGCCCGAAACGCAGGACGTCACACAAACAACAGCAAGGACTTGAGTCGCCTACGGTAACTCTCACCTGGCATGCGAGTAAATACGAGGTATATAAACTCCACCAGAGGTACGCCCTCAGCTTAAATGAGTTTATATACCTCGTATTTACTGACATGCCGGTGAGAGTTACCGTACGCGACTCAAGTCTTTGCTGTTGTGCTTGTGTGACGTCCTTCGAGCGCTAATTAGCTCCCTTGTGTGTTGAGCATGCTTCACAAACACCTAATTACAGCCCTGCTGGCCAAAGTTAAGGTTTAGTCTTGCCTTTCTTCAAAGTCTATGGAATTATTTTTAGTAATATAAAACCAAACTCGGCTTGTAAACTGCTTTCTGAACCTGTGTTCTGTACTGAGAATATGATGATCGGAGATAAGGTGATCAAAAATATACGTAGTGGGTTGACAATGGAGTCTATTGAATTGCTCAGTTAGTCATGAAAGAAAATGGCCAGTTTTGTAACACGGCTGTTGGTTGTAGTTGTTTTTTACTTTGAGCAGTTGTACCAGCTCAATAAAGCAATATATTAAGACCTTTCACGATACCTATTAGTAAAGCATGGCAAAGGAGGTAAATATCTCGCTGAGTACAATCTACTCTGCACCAAAGATATACAAAACTCTGTTACACTATTCTCATAAAGGACAACTGTATACCAAACTGGTGATTCAAATGGAGTGAAAACCTTAAATCAAATATTTACTGGAATACAGTATTCATAAAAGTACAAGAAAGGTAAAGCTGTAAGATTTCAGTCATGGCTACTAATGCGCAGTCTACACAGAATAATAGCTGCTAGCTAGTATTAAACAAAATGGGAGTTGCTTCTAACACTGACTCGGTGTAGCTTCTGCAATGACGAAAAAGACAGCATCGAATATATTTTTTGTAAATGTGCATGTATCAGACATATTTGAACTTCGTTGGAAATAGGTTTCAAAGAAAAATGTCAGACGGCGCTAAACCGATGTAAAATGTTCCCAAAACCTTGTATTGCTTGGAACAGACACAGACATGAAAACTGACACTGTCTTTGACTTAGTGATATTTTGATTGAAGTGTTGCTTTGCGCCCACAGAAACCGTAGGCTTATTAGGGACGGGACCCGTGCAGTGTTGTTGTTGTTGTTGAAGTGTTGCTTTACGTCCACAGAAACCGTAGGTTTATTAGGGACTCGGGAAGCCCAGGACGGCCACCTCGACTTTCACACAGCTCCTGAGCTCTGACTTAGTGATAAATAAGTAAGTAAACATGGTACTTAACGTCCACAGAAACCGTACGGCGAGGAGAAAAGGGGTGGGGGGGGGGGGGGGAGAGGGAGATTATATACCTATCGCTACACTGTCACCACCAGAATGACTTCTGCATTAAGATGGGCAGCGATGAGTGCCATTTTAATGTTTCAGCAGGAAGTGATGGACAAAGTCACAAGACAGTGTCCACAAACCACAACCTTTTTGAAGAGAAAGGAGAGCCGAAGCGGTATCGAACCGAGGTCCTTCCGCTTACCAGCCTAATGCCTTACCGCTAGGCCAAACCAGCTCACCCTTAGTGATATTTAAAGCTAAGCTTTTTTTATACACAATTGCAAACACGACAAAAAAGTAAAGTGCATGGCAACTGTCTTAAACAACTGATGTTGAGATACAAAATAGAGGAATACAATTCAAAGATCAGCGGTGAATTTTCAACAGTTTAACTTGACTTGAACTGGCCGGTTCTGTTATAAGCCGATTTTGACAGTCAGGTATAGTTATTTTAGATTTAAAATGTATACACATGTGACATCAGGTTAGTCACCCAGTGCGCGTGATACAAGGCAAACATCTGTCTATGATGTACTTTGTCCGACTGCTTGTCTATGTCTCTATCGTTTTGTGTATAATGTGCGCGTAAATTGTACATGTATTTGTGTCTGCTATCCATTGTGGGAACAGGTGTACTAAACAGGTGTACTGACATTTGTTCTGTTATTGTGTTATATTTGTTTTTGTGTTTGTTTGTTTGTTGTTGTTTTTAACTCTGTCTTGTTATTAATTGTTTTCACGCTGAGTAATGGCGGCTGGGCGAGGGGTGGGCGAAGGAACCATGGGAGATAACTTTGTAAATGTAACAATTTCAATCATGTAAGAGTTATCTCCCGTACAGCGTTTACCGTAACGGTACTAGCCCGTACGAACTTTTTCGTTAGCAGTGGACATCAGAATACAGTCAGTGCCATGAAATTCGTTGTCTCTTGGCAGTGAACATTTTAATGTGGAATGATGACTATATAACTGAATAACACAGTCCCATGGGGGAGAAGATACACTATGTGGTTATGAATATAAAAATGAGCTGTGGTCGCCGGAAGGTAGCGTGGCCGAGCGGTCTAAGGCGCTGGTTTAAGGCACCAGTCTCTTCGGAGGCGTGGGTTCGAATCCCACCGCTGCCATGTTTTTGTTTTTAATACTTTTTTTTCTGTCTGTCCTTGTCTCTGTTTCTGTCTCTCTCTCTCTGGTTTGTATAAAACAATGTATGTGTACTCAACATAGTTCAGGAGCTGTGTGAGAGTCGAGGTGGCCGTCCTGGGCTGTCCGTCCTAACGAGCCTTCTGGTTTCCGTGGACGTAAAGATTTATTGAACCATGCTTCGGCATTGGTCTCAGCTTGTCCCTAATATGTCAACTGACATCTGAAGACATTAAGCAACATATTGTAGCTCATCGTATCTGTAGTTAATAACAGTTTCCCTTATGGGCGAGGAATGGGGATGTAACAGACCTCGAGTCTTCTCCACTACCCTCGTAAAATTCATTCATTCATTCATTTATTTATTCATTCTCTCTCCCCATCTCTCTCAGTCTACCTTCTCCGGCTTGAGAATACATCAGGAAAAATGAATGTCCAAATATTTTGATAGATTTTCGTGAATTCTACCATTGACGATCAGGTCTCAAATGAATACAGGTGAAAACAGCAACACTAACAATATATATATATATATATTTAAAAAAAAACATGTTTGTACAATTATATGATTCTATACCTGAGGTCCCTCTTATAAAAATAATATTTGCTAAAGATCAAAAGTAAGTGGCAGCGGTCGGATTCAAACCCGTCCCACGTTTCCGAAGAGTCTGGTGCTTAACTTGAACCAGTGCCTTAGACCGCTCGGCCACGCGAGATGAATTCAACTGTTTAACTGTTGTTTTGTCGCTTGGAAAAATGGGATTACCCTGAAAAATCGCTTGTTTTACATTGTCATGTTAATTTAGCGTTCCTATTAACCGTGTATGTGTCTGGAT
>JABMCL010001612.1:370000-380000 GCA_018857735.1 Alviniconcha marisindica | reverse complement strand
GATAGCGTTAGAAAGTGAACTGTTAAAGTACTTCAGACCCAGGAGAGGCAACTGATTGGAGCGGCACTGCCCCATGAGCTGGAGATACACATCGCTTTGGCGTGAGGCCTGGTGTATTCCTAGAAGTAATATTAATGGAAATTTGTAAAGCGCCTACCCCGCGTCTCAAAGCGCTGAACAAATGTAAAACTATAACACACATAATGTACATCGAGATGGAAAATGTTATCAGCCATTTAACAAAAGCTAATACATAATGTAGACATTAACAAGGGTTCAAGCATAACGATGTGCAAGATGCACACACACACACACACACACACACACACACACACACACACACACACACACACACACACACACACACACACACAACACACACACACATTCTGTGTGTGTGTGTGGTGTGTGTGTGTGTGTGTGTGTGTGTGTGTGTGTGTGTGTGGAAACAGAATAATAAACACAGAGATGGCCGTCCCAAAAAATAACAGGCACGTAAAATACATTTTAATAGTACGACCTTATTACACCAAATATTCTTAAACTCCCATTTAAATGCAAACAAACAAACCCTGTACCAAAACTGCAAACAAACAACAAACAAAAACCTCGTTATTTTGTTGTTGGTGGTGGTCACAAGCAATTCCCAAACTGAAATCTGCTTTATTCGTTGATGAATAAATGAGTTCAGATATGCAACAGAACCACTCCACTATTTTGTGGTCAAATCGCGTTAGAAAGACAGAGGACACTAGTACCACTGAACGCTTTAGAATCATTTGGAGCTGAATCATGCGGAAACAGCTGGTCGTTTCTGGTAAGAGTCTCAGTGTAAATAAAACAGAAATTATCGGTGGTTTCTGTGCTCTCAGCGCTTGCAATGCCATCGAAGAAATAAAATGTTAGCTTGAAAACAAACTGCTGAGAAATGGGCCGTAGATGGCGACTTTCATGAGAAATGACATATTGAAATCTTCAGTAATAATAAAATCTCTCTGTTAATCTTTCTTGTCATCTTGAAGAGAACTTTCGACGGAAGACAACAACAAAAAAGAAGAAAGAAAAAAATCCTCTGTAATAATAAAATCTCTCTGTTCATCTTTCCTGTCATCTTGAAGAGAACTTTCGATGGAAGACGACAACAAAACAAGAAGAAGAAGAAGAAAAAAAGTTAATAATAAAAAAGTTAAAATTTTTTTTTAATGCTTTCGTCCTTTCATGCCTTCCCAATCAGCCGGGACGTTCGCACAGCATGCGAACAAACGATTCTTACGTCTCACGAAGAGCCAAAGCTTATTAGTGATCTGGGTCATGTCTCCCTTGCGACTTGTTAAACGCCACTGACCTTGTCTCCAAGGTTTTCAAGGTTTTCAAGGTTTTATTGAGCTTTTGGCCCCTGGGGGCTAGAAAGCGAAGTTACATTCGCACACGACATTCCTTATGAACATGTACATGAGTTCTACTAATAAATAACTACCACGCTTTATATATCTCCGAAGAGCTAATGATGGGAACGGAAATCCCTGGGAATGGTGGTGGTGGTGGGAGGGGGGGGGGGTGCGTGTGGGGCGGGAGGGGGGGGGGAGGGGGGGGGGGGGGGCGGGAGGGCGTTCGGGGGGAGAACTAAAGCTGCATTGTGAATGTGATGTCTGCCCTTTCGATTGTTTCACTCGATATTACCGTAGACAGTAATGCCCGTAAGGCCTGCTGGTGCAGTACGATCGTGAGTCAAGTCGGAGGTGTCTCGGGAAAGCCGTGTAGACGACAAGAAGCACAAATGTGATTAAGCCATGCCTGAACCGTGCATCAAACGTTTTTATCTCGTTAGAGAGTCTGGGTTTTGGCTGGCTGACTGCGTGTCGATAATTATGGAAGTGTTGTTGTAAACAAAGGGAAGTCTCTGGCTGAAATGATTACTTCGCGCGGCAGTGACTGTGTGCAATTTCGTTCGAACTGGCTGTGACCTAAAACTGCTACTGAATTACATTTCCAGATGGGGACTTTCACCCTATTTGGCTTTGGCTACCTAGCTTGCTAGATATTTGGTTTTTAACGCCTATTGAACCATGACGGTTACAGAAGGGCAAATGACTTTGACCAACAACAAAAAAAGAGTTTAAAAAAGAAAAAAGACACACACACACACACACGCTCACACACGCTCACACACACACACACACACACACACACACACACACACACACACACACGCACGCACGCACGCACGCACGCACGCACGCACGCACGCATACACATGCTCACACACACACACGCACGCGCATGCACGCACGCACACCATCACGCACACACACACACACACAACACACACCACACCACACCACACCACACCACACCACACACACACACACACACACACACACACACACAGAGGAGAATTCCAGACTGGAAAATTCGCCCTGGCTGGATTTGGCTAAGCCCGTCACCGAGTGACACTGAATCGTGGCTTAGCTTAAGACTGCACGGCCACTGTCATTTCCAGATGTGGAACCTCGCCCCCCTTGGATTCCGCTTCCTTGCCTTAGCTGCGCTGACCCTCCTCCTCCTTGGCTCGGTGGACAGCTGCGAGCTGCGCCAGAACCCCATCCTGGAGCTGGACGAGCTCGTGCACAAGCTGGGAGCCAGGCCCGGGGGCTGCGAGCCTCTGGACGCCCCGCGGGGGGCTAGCGGGGCGGGGTCGTCAGCGGGCCCCCGTGGAGGGAGGGTGCCTGACGTCAGGAGAGTCTGGATCACCCTGGGCAACGCCCTGCTGGCCGGGCTCGGCTGTGAGGACCGGGATACCTGTCCTGGGAGACCCACGTGCAGTAAGGTTAGTTGTGCCGAACAGCTCACGTGCAGTCAGGTAAGTTGTGCCGAACAGCTCACGTGCAATAAGGTTATTTGTGCTGAACAGCTCACGTGCAGTCAGGTAAGTTGAGCCGAACAGCTCACGTGCAGTCAGGTAAGTTGTGCCGAACAGCTCACGTGCAGTCAGGTAAGTTGTGCCGAACAGCCCACGTGCAGTCAGATCAAAGTGTGCCGAACAGCTCACGTGCAGTCAGCAACGTTGTGCCGAACAGCTCACGTGCAGTCAGCAACGTTGTGCCGAACAGCTCACGTGCAGTCAGATAAGGTGTGCCGAACAGCTCACGTGCAGTCAGATAAGGTGTGCCGAACAGCTCACGCGCAGTCAGATAAGGTGTGCCGAACAGCTCACGTGCAGTCAGATAAGGTGTGCCGAACAGCTCACGTGCAGTCAGATAAGGTGTGCCGAACAGCTCACGTGCAGTCAGTTAGTTGTGCCGAACAGCTCACGTGCAGTCAGATAAGTTGTGCCGAACAGCTCACGCGCAGTCAGATAAGGTGTGCAAACAGCTCACGTGCAGTCAGATAACGCTCGTGGCGTAACGCTCACGTGCGTCAGGCTTATGTTTGCCGACGCTCACGTGCAGTCAGGTTAGTTGTGAAAAACATCACGTGCAGTCAGATAACGCTCTGGGTAACGCTCTGCTGGCCGGGCTATGCTTTGAGGACCGCCATGCCTGTCCTGGACGACCCGCATGCAGTCAGGTAAGATTGCCACACAGCTCACGTGCAGTCAGGTAAGATGTGCCACACAGCTCACGTGCAGTCAGGTACGTTGTGCCGAGCAGCTCACGTGCGGTCAGGTATGTTGTGCCGAGCAGCTCACGTGCAGTCAGGTATGTTGTGCAAAACGTCTCACGTGCAGTCAGGTATGTTGTGCAAAACATCTCACGTGCAGTCAGGTATGTTGTGCAAAATATCTCACGTGCAGTCAGGTATGTTGTGCAAAACATCTCACGTGCAGTCAGGTATGTTGTGCAAAACGTCTCACGTGCAGTCAGGTATGTTGTGCAAAACATCTCACGTGCAGTCAGGTATGGTGTGCAAAACATCTCGCGTGCAGTCAGGTAAGGTGTGCCGAACAGCTCAAGTACGGTCAGATTATTTTGATTCGTCATTAGCGATGGGCAAGAATTGATTTAGCATAAATTGTTAAAAACGCTATTATTTCACTGAACATCTGACGCAATCTTTTTTTCTTTCGTTTTTCAGTTTCAGTTTGTTCTTAACTGTATCCCTTTATTTTGAGTATTTTACATTTTAAGTTAGATTAAAACATTACCAACAACAACAATAACAAAACACTTGAAAGTCCGCTGTTATAGTCATGCACATGTTGGTGCTGTTTGAGGCTTCAGCAATCGCTGTTTCTTTTACGCTTCAGCTGGTGGAGGATGCAGTCAGACGGCGGTCAACGAACGAACGTCACGAGAGACACGCCCCGGCATCACCAGGACGGTTCAGCGGGGACCTCGACACGTACCCGATCCGGACCCCTGACCACCTTGACCCTTCACACCGCCACGGTGACCAGGTGCGAGCAGAACGCCCGTGCGCGAGGGAGCGTCACGAACGGTCGGCAGCGGGAGGGCGAGACCCGTCCCCTCAGCCTGCGGGCCTTCTCTTGCCAGAGGAGGACTTCCTCCTCTACGACGACACCCTGGAAGGCCTGGAAGGACAGCTGACGCTTTCCGACCCGGCCCCGCTGAGCGCTGTTCAGCGTCAGGTGGGGATTTCCAACGCAGCTGCGGGCGGGGACCATCCGAACCAAGTCCGCGGGCACTACGCTCAGCCCCAGGGCAGCATCCCGGGTGGAGCGGTCAACTGGCTGCCCCCTCATCCCCAGACCCCGTGGTGGCTGCGTCAGGACGAGACGCTGGGGCAGGCAGGGCTTCCGGGAGCGCCCTCGTCCCACGGCGAATACCCTCAGCCTGACCCCGACCCAGGAGAGCTTTCGCCAAGCACACATCAGCATCACGGCGACTTCCAAGCCTCGCGGCTCCACAGCTCTGACCAGTGGAACACCGGCGAAAGCGCGGAGCCGGCAGACAAGCCGGAAGAGGAAGAGGACGCGGACGAGGAAGAATACCCTGCGGACAAGGTGTGGAGCAGACCGGCCAGCGGGGGACCAGGAAACGACACGGAGCTGGAGGAAGGTGGCGGAGAAGGGGGCGGAGAAGGGGGCGGAGAAGGTGGCGGAGAAGGGGGCGACAACGGCGACGCGGAAAAGCGAGACGGTCGTGAGCACGGCAACAAGCCACAGCAGCGAAACCGAACCCAAGTCAACAGACGGAGGAAGAGTCCGGACGGCCAAGTCGCCCCGCAGAAAGAGGACAAGGGGAAGGGCGCTGACAGGAGCGAGGGTGGTCTGGCCAGGACGAAACATCGTCGTCGGTCCCAGCAGCCACACAAAGGCAGATCAAAGCGGCTGCGAAGGACAACGAAGAACCTGGAATCGACAACGACAGACACGGTAGAGAACGAAACTGAAGCAGAGAGCCGTTCGCTGCGTCACAGCAGTGAGAGGTCGAACGAAGCGGAAAGATCTAGCGAATACCACGACTCGCCGCACAGAGGCAGCGTCAGGCACCACCACCCCTCTGGTCAGCCGGGGCCGGCAAGCAGAGAGGGGACACTGACCGGACAGGGGGCCCGGGTCGGGAGGAACGATACTGGAGGGAGCGCTCGCGACAATCAAAGCCATCACGGCGACAGTCACAGACACGATCACGACCGCGAGGGCGTTGAAGGTACCCAGGTGGACTCTGACAGACGCGACGGACTCGGGCCTGAATCTTCCACAGCCCCAGTCCATACCGGCCGGGCGTCGCCACCACCGCCATCGACACTCACATCACCACAGCCACCGTCAACACGGGCGTCACCACCACCGCCGCCATCGACACTCACGTCACCCCAGCCACCATCAACACAGCCATCCCCACCCAATCCCGCATCGCATCTGCCCAGACACTTACCATCGACACCTTCAGTTCCTCCAACAAGACCTGCGCACCAGATGCCGCAATCAACAGCATCCGAATCAGCAGTAGCAGCAGCAGCTGCTGCGGACAGATCACGAGCACACGGACCAGGTCCGCAGGGAGGCGGTCACCGCCCCGCCAGCCGTCCGATGCCGTCGTTGGAACGCCAGCCTCCTAATGCCTCGGTGAACAGCAGCGTGGTGGCTGTCTCGCTGCTGTTCGCCGCCATGGGGAGAGCTGGCGGCCAGGACTGCGCTCACGCCGATCTCCGCTACTCCAGCCCTAGGCTGTGGATGGACAAAGTGAGTGTTGCCTTTCTTTCCTACAGCTCATTGGTCCTTCAGTGCTGTTGGAAAGGCGAGGAGGTGGGTTTTTTTTTCTTTTTTCTTTCTTTGGAGGGTGAGTATGGGCACAGTACAGTCATGCTACTTGCCGAATGTTTCCTCAGTAGGCTGTGTGCCTGTGCACTGTGTGTGTGTGTGTGTGTGTGTGTGTGTGTGTGGTGTGTTTGTGTGTGTGTGTGTCTGTGTGCGTGCGTGCGTGTGTGTGTGCGTGCGTGCGTGCGTGCATGCGTACGTGTGTGTTTGTGTGCGTGCGTGCGTGTGTGTTTGTGTGTGCGTGCGTGCGTGCGTGCGTGCGTGCGTACGTGTGTGTGTGTGTGTGTGTGTGTGTGTGTGTGTGTGTGTGTGTGTGTGTGTGTGTGTGTGTGTGTGTGCGTATATGTGTGTAATTACTGCCATATAATAAATTATTGGTAAAAACAATTGCTAGAGCGGCCGCGAGCCCTTTGTTTCCTTTTATGGTCTGGTGTCCTTGGCTTTGTTCACTTTGATGGTGTGATCATTTGGGTTTGTTCCCTTCGATTAATGTTCTTGTCAGTCATTCGACGTTGTAATTTCCCTGGCTTTGTTCCCGCAGGTGTGTAGCGAGGTGGAGAGTCACAGTGGAGGCGCCGTCAACGCCGTGGTTCAGAGGGAGGTCATAGAGCTGGAGAGGAAGCTGCTGGAGACCTTGGCGCGATGGAACCCGCAAACCTTCCTCAATAAAACGGCTATGCTGGGTCATCACGACTTCCTACAGCAACAGAAGGTGGGTCACCTCTCTATTGTAGGGTTGGAGTGCAGAGTGGCTCAAGGACGGTAGGGTTAGGTCCATTTGGACCTATTTAACAGCCAGACCTTGCCGTCACACACACACACACACACACACACACACACACACACACACACACACCACACACACACACAGAGTATATCATTTGGTTTTTATGCCCAGTCAACCAGGACGGATATACCAGGGCGAACACACACACACACACACACACACACGCACACACGCACGCACGCACGCACGCACGCACGCACGCACGCACGCACGCACGCACGCACGCACACACACACACACACATACACACACACACACACAGTATATCATTTGGTTTTTATGCCCAGTCAACCAGGACGGATATACCAGGGCGAACACACACACACACACACACCACACACACACACACACACACACACACACACACACACACACACAGTATATCATTTGGTTTTTATGCCCAGTCAACCAGGACGGATATACAGGGCGAACACACACACACACACACACACACACACACACACACACACACACACACACACACACACACACACACACACAGTATATCATTTGGTTTTTATGCCCAGTCAACCAGGACGGATATACCAGGGCGAACACACACACACACACACACACACACACACACACACACACACACACACACACACACACACACGTGGGCATTAATTCAACGCGTCACCCAGACTTTTGTTTGACATTTTCAGTGTTTCAGTATCCAACAGCTGGCGTCTACTGCTGCACAAAAGCTGCACCGAATCACTGCCGACAGCTGTCGACGCGATCTGCGAGGATTTATCATTCGACTGAGCAGCAACATTATCACCCATCTGCTTCAAGGTGAGTTTTCCACACGACTGGCTGTGGGCAGGTCAACATCATGACTCGCGTATTAAACAGCTACGGCGACAATGCAGCCACTGACCAATATCAGCACTGTGTTGTACTCACCAATGTCAGCACTGTATTGTACTCACCAATATCAGCACTGTGTTGTACTCACCAATATCAGCACTGTGTTGTACTCACCAATGTCAGCACTGTATTGTACTCACCAATATCAGCACTGTGTTGTACTCACCAATGTCAGCACTGTATTGTACTCACCAATATCAGCACTGTGTTGTACTCCCCAATATCACCACTGTATTGTACTCACCAATATCAGCACTGTGTTGTACTATGTGCTGGTCAGCATCACGACGCGTCTTGAACAGGAAGGGTTTGATACATCCGCTAACCTATATCAGCAGTGTTGCGCTCACTGTGGGCAGTCAGCCCATGATTGGTCACGTGTTCAACAGGCACTGTATGCAGGCACTGACCTGCATCAGCGTTTGCTGTGATCACTGTGCAGGTGAACATCTGGGTCGATTTCGTGACCCACGTGTTCAACAGGTACGGCCAATGACCTGCATCAGCGTTGTGTTGTGTTCGCTGTGCAGGTCAACAGCATGGGTCAACCCACGCGGTGTGTCAACTGGACTTCGTGACCCACGTGTTCAACAGCTACGGCGTGGAAACCACTGACTGCAGCGACAGGCACCTGATCTCAGTTGACGGTACCGTGCTCGTGTCCGATATCATCTCGACGATTTTTTCTTCTTCTGTGTGTGTGTGTGTGTGTGTGTGTGTGTGTGTGTGTGTGTGTGTGTGTGTGCGGGCGCGCGTGCGTGTGTGTGTGTGTGCGTTCGCCCTGGTATAACCGTCGTGGTTGACTGGGCATAAAAACCAAATGACACTGTCTCTCACCTTCTGTGTGTGTGTGTGTGTGTGTGTGTGTGTGTGTGTGGTGTGTGTGCGTTCGCCCTGGTATAACCATCGTGGTTGACTGGGCATAAAAACCAAATGACACTCTCTCTCTCTATCTCTCCTTCTGTGTGTGTGTGTGTGTGTGTGTGTGTGTGTGTGTGTGTGTGTGTGTGTGTGTGTGTGTGTGCGCCAAATGGACTTTAAGTTTTCGAGTTCGAGTTCGAGTTCTGTGTGACTGTCTGTCTGTCTGTCTGTCCGCCTGTCTCTTTTCTCTCTTGCTGTTTCTCTCTTCATTTGTGCCGATGTGTGTCTCTCGTTTTGACCGGCTAGTCTGTGAGTCTGCTCTCTGTTGTCTCGGTCTCTGTTTTCGTTCGTTTCGTCCCTTTCTCAGACCCTTTTGTCTTTTCGTCCGACTGTGTAATTATGTGTATCTAGGTCTTCTTCGCTGTCGGTCTGTTTCCCTCTACGGTTTCTCTGCTTGCGTGTTCTCTGTTAATAAGAGTATCAATTTAAGACTAAGACTAACAAGCAGACTAAGTGACGATTTTCGATTTGTTTACGCGGAGAAACTATTCATAGTCATTTTTTTTTTATTACCTGGACATGCTGTGTTTGCAGACAGCATTGGTTTCAGAACAGGCTGTGTTTGCAACCAGCACTGGTTTCAGTACATTCTGTGTTTGCAACCACCATTCCTTTGAGAACATGCTGTGTTTGCAACCAGCACTGCTTTCAGAACATATTGCGTTTGCAACCACCACTGGTTTCAGAAAATGCTGTGTTTGCAACCAGCACTGGTTTCAGAATTGCATGCTGTGTTTACAGCCACCATTAGTTTCAGAATTGCATGCTGTGCTTACAGCCAGCATTGGTTTCAGAACATGTTGTGTTTGCAACCAGCATTGGTTTCAGAATTGCATGCTGTGTTTGCAGCCGGCATTGGTTTCAGAACAGGCTGTTTCCAGCCGGCACTGGTTTCAGAACAGGCTGTTTGCAGCCGGCATTGGTTTCATGCTCCTCTCTCGTGCTGCAGGTTTGCAGACGATGCTGGACGAGGTGCGGAGCAAGAACTGCAGTCAGCGGAGCGGCCACGGCCACACGCTGAGCACAGAACCGGAGTTACCGAGTCGCAATGAGTGGCTGCACGCCTGGCCACACGACTGGCGCGACAGCCACCAGAAGCTGCACAACCTCGCCAGGTCCAGGAGGACTGCAAGGCTGTTAGCTAACAGGGTAGGTGTTTGTCCACCTTCTTTCTGATCAACATACACACCGGCGCG
>JABMCL010001612.1:345000-367500 GCA_018857735.1 Alviniconcha marisindica | reverse complement strand
GTGATCACACTGTGCTCGCTGCTGGGGGCGGTGCTGGTGAGGCTGGGTCGCGGCGTGGGTCGTCACTACGCCATGGCCGCCATGCTGGGACTGGCCGTGGGCAACCTGTGTGGGGACGCCATCCTTCACCTGCTGCCGGAGGTCCGCCCGCTTCGCTTTCCTCAGCCGTACTTCCTCTTCTCTTCCACCAATGGGGGTTGGGTTCTGGGGTGGGGTGGTAGGGAGGGTTGGGGGGTGGGGGGAGGGTGGGTGGTGGGGTGGGTGGGTGGGTGGGGTGTTAGAGAGATGAGGACCTGTCTGACGGTGTTGTGTGTGCGGTGTGTGTGTGTGTGTGTGTGTGTGTGTGTGTGTGTGTGTGTGTGTGTGTGTGTGTGTGTGTGTGTGTGTGTGTGTGTGAGAGAGAGAGAGAGAGAGAGAGAGAGAGAGAGAGAGAGAGAGAGAGAGAGAGAGAGAGACGTTGGAATAATAAACTTACTGAAATACTAATAACTGGAGACATAGCAAGGAATTGCATATTCTGAGATGCCACAGTGTACAACAAAATTCAATGATGGTTATAACAATGGTCGAATACTGCTACCTATACAGCTTTAATATACACCACCTACTATAGCACCAGTGACGTAAAGAATGTCTGTACAGGCGCTTACTGTGGGCCATCATAATGGCCACGGAGTTCAGGACGCCGACGTCAGCCAACTCAGTGACGTCACTGGGATATATCGCCTGTCGGGAGGTTTCGTCATCGATGACGTACGCCTGAAATGCCTGGCGCTCCTGGCCAGTATCTACGCCTTCTGGGTGCTGGAGATCCTCTCCTCCAAGTACAGCGACCAGATCCACGATGCCTCCAAAACGGTGCGTGACAGAGCTGGTGGCGACAGATAAGAATGATGTTAGTGTTCAGTTCTGGACCGTCCAGTGCTTCCCTGCTGATTAACACATGTTGCTGGACTTGTATGGAGCTGGTCTGAGTAGAAGTACAAGATTGCTCGCTGTGTTAGTTAAAGTACAGCACAGCACGTATACGCACATACGCGCGAACGCACGCGCGTGCACTTACACACACACAAACATATACATACACACTCACATACAAATTCTCAGACACGAACACAGAGAAATTGTCCACCCCCACCTAACACACACACACGCACACACATACACATACACACACATACACATACACACACACACACACACACACACACACACACACACACACACACACACACACACACACACACGCGCGCACGCGCGCGCACAATCAAAAATATTTGAGAGAGAGACAGACAGACAGACAGACAGACAGGGTCTACCAGACAGAGATACAGAGGACAGCAGCAGCAATCTTCGCCTTTTTGTTTTCTCCCCAACAGAGCACCTACGTAAAACAAGTGTCGGAGCGATCAGACAACAGGCCTTCCATACCGATGTCCAGTCTGCGTGAGATGACCGAGGTCACACTGGTGAGTCAGTCTCTCCGCACTGATCCGATGTTCGTCTTCTGGGTAGTGTTTGCCTCTTACCACTTGACTGGGATTGAGAACGTGGAGAACATAACAACGAATACACAGGCACTCACCCTAACACAAACGCACGCGTATGTCGATTCATGCACACACGCACGCACGCACGCACGCACGCACGCACGCACGCACGCACGCACGTACGCACGCACGCACGCACGCACGCACGCACGCACACACGCACGCACGCACACACACACACACACACACACACACCAATTGAATTGTAACTGATATATGCAAGTAATGCTGCCATCCGTCCACAGCCAGGACAACAACCACGGGACAGCCAGAGCCACTATGAAGTCGTCTCACCGCAGTGTCTCCAGAACAAACCGGCTGTCCTCACACCAGTTGCCGAGTTCCAAGGTAGGTGTCCGTTTCGTCCTTTCTTCTACAGCTGTTCAAGGTGAAGTATCAGCCCTTACAAGCTTCCACGCAAACACAGTATTGTAACAGGCAGCGGAGGGCGACGAAGAGAAATCACGAATTTGACAACAGAACAAGTAGTGTGTTAGAAAACCCTTGGCTTACTAACTGTTGCTGTCCATACCTACACCTACAGTGGACTCCCCCCACCCTTCGCTACCTACACCTGCTCCCAAATGACAGCAATGTCAGAATCTTCACAATGGTGAGGACGGACATTTGATGAAAGAAGAAGAAGAACTGGTGGTAGAGAGTTCCAGGTACCTGGCTTGAGTGGTGTTGGCGTTGATGGTACGTTTTCTTGTGTCGGTGAGGTTGTGGTGGGGTTGGGGGGGGGGGGGGGGGAGGGGGGATTTAATATCGGTACCTTGATGGCCTTTCCCTGGAGGGTACGTTTAGCTTATCACCGTTCGTCACGCTCACTCCATCGTGGAACGTACAGGTTTAATAATCGAACTCTTTGTGATAAATGATATTAGTAATAGGTCATTCTTATAAAGCGTTATTCCGTAACTAACTCACTGCGCTGTACAACCAGCCAGTGAAGAAAACAGGATTGTAATTATGCATTTCAACAACCTAGAACCATACGAAGTTCATCAACCCAGAACCACAAGCACTCTTTGATCTCTGCTGTTATTGTGTTGACACAATATTTTCCTCAACCGATTCAACGGTTGCTGCATAAAATCCTGATAGCGAATAAAAACAAAATGACAAGAAACGTCAGTTAGCTTTGTTTTCACACACACACACACACACCACGCACGCACGCACGCACGCACGCACGCACGCACGCACGCACGCACGCATTCATGAATGCACACACACCACAACACACACACACACACACACACACACACACACACACACACACACACACACACACACACACATACGCACTCACGCACGCACGCACTCATTCATGAACGCACACACACACCACACACACACACACACACACACACACACACACACACACACACACACACACACACACACACACACACACACACACACGCGCGCGCGCGCGCGCGCGCGCGTCTTCACCTATGTACAGAAAAATGAAGATAACAGCGTGGCGGTGTGTTTATGATTTGTTGGTTGGTAGAGAGTTCCCGGCACCTGGTGTGGATGATCGTGGTGGGGGACGCTGTCCACAACCTGGCTGACGGACTGGCCATCGGGGCTGCCTTCGCTCACAGCGTGCCCCTGGGGTTGTCCACCTCCCTGGCCGTCGTCTGCCACGAGATCCCACACGAACTCGGTACAGTTCCACTTGTCTTGTTGTTGTTGTTGTTGTTGTTGTTGTTGTTGTTGTTGTTGTTGTTGTTGTTGTTGTTGTTGTTGGTGGTGGTGGTGGTGGTGGTGGTGCTGCTGCTGCTGCTGCTGCTGCAGCTGGTGGTGGTGGTGGTGGTGGTGGTGGTGGTGGTGCTGCTGCTGCTGCTGCTGGTGTTGTTGTTGTTGTTGTTGTTTGTACTGCTGTTGTTGTTGTTGTTGTTGTTGTTGTTGTTGTTGTTGTTGCTGTTGTTGTTGTTGATGTTGATGTTATGCTTCTGCTGAAAGCTGCAGTATTTAACACATATTTTCCGACTTGCCGAAATGTCGTCGCTATTGTATTCTTGTAATTTGTTTTGTAAATTCCTCAAAGTATGTTGACAGTGGGTCCGTTGACTGTCGGTACCTATATTTATGTTCAGGCTTCTGATCACGAGAACAGCATTTTTGTTTCCACACAGAAGTGAATGCAGCATGCAAACCGCAAGACAGAGGAGATGGGATCTGCAACCTAACAAGGAACTGTATCATCTTACCTGCTCGTAAATGTCTGCTTGTGTTGACAAAGCAAAGTCGCTGCTTCGTAGGGTCATGCCGCTGAAAGCGACTGTACCTTTGCCCGTGATGCTGCAGGGGACTTCGCGGTGCTGATGTCCACGGGGATGAAGATGAGGAAAGCCTTGATGCTCAACTTCCTGTCGGCGCTGACCGCCTTCGTGGGCCTGTACGTGGGACTGGCGGCAGGAGCGCACGCCTCGCAGAGACAGTGGATCTTCGTGGTCGTGGCCGGCATGTTCCTCTACGTCTCCATGGCCGACCTGGTGAGTCCATCAGGCTTAAGCGTCAGGCCACAACACACTGACACCAGCACAAACACCAAGGCTTGGGCTCTGTCACAACACACTAACACCAGCAAGAACACCAAAACCTGCAGTCACAACACACTGACACCAACAAGAACACCAAGACCTGCAGTCACAACACACTGACACCAGCTGGAACACCAAGGCTTGGGCTGTGTTACAACACACTAACACCAGCAAGAATACCAAGACCTGCAGTCACAATACATTGGCACCAGCAAGAACACCTAGGCTTGGGCTGTGTCACAACACATTTACACCAGCAAGAACACCAAGACCTGCTGTCACAACACACTGAGACTAGCAAGAACACCAATGCTTGGGCTGTGTCACAACACATTTACATCAGCAAGAACACCACGACCTGCTGTCACAACGCACTGGCACCAGCAAGAACACCAAGGCGTGGGCTGTGTTACAACACACTAACACCAGCAAGAACGCCAAGACCTACTGTCACAACACACTGACACTAGCACAAACACCAAGGCTTGGGCTGTGTCACAACACATTTACACCAGCAAGAACACCAAGACCTGCTGTCACAACACACTGACAGCAACAAGAACGCCAAGACCTGCAGTCACAACACACTGACACCAACAAGAACACCAAGACCTGCTGTCACAACACACTGACAGCAAAATCACAAAGGAATGGGCTGTGTCACAACATACTGACACCAGCAAGAACACCAAAGCTTACATTGTGTCATAACACATTGACAGCAGCAAGAACACCAAGGCTTGGGCTGTCACAACACATTGACACCAGCAATAACACCAAGCTTGGGCTGTGTCACAACACACTGATACCAGAAAGAACACCAAGACTTGCTGTCATAACATAATGACACCAGCTGAAGCACCAAGGCTTGGGCTGTGTCACAACACATTGACACCAGCAAGAACCTCAAGGCTTGGGCTGTGTCACAACACATTGACACCAGCAAGAACCTCAAGGCTTGGGCTGTGTCACAACACACTGACACCAGCAAGAACACCAAGGCTTTGGCTGTGTCACAACACATTGACACCAGCAAGAACACCAAGGCTTGGACTGTGTCACAACACACTGACACCAGCAAGAACACCAAGGCTTGGGCTGTGTCACAACACACTGACCGCTATCGATAACTAGTAACTGCTTGTTCTCTCGTTAACTGGTAACTGCTTATTCTCTCGTTAACTGGTAACTGCTTGTTCTTTCGTTAACTGGTAACTACTTGTTCTCTCGTTAACTGGCAACTGCTTGTTCTCTCGTTAACTACTTGTTCTCGTTCGTTATTAACTGCTTGTTTTCTCGATAACTGATAACTATCACTTACTTCGCGGATTGGATCGTCGTCGGGGTGCATGTCCTTTTAAATACTGCTTTCTTATCTTTATGATACGTTTAATTTCAGTGTTTCCTGCAAACTTCCTAGGTTATGTCATTATGTGCGTGTTTGCTGTTGTTTATTGTTTACTTTGTTCCCGAAAACAAAACAACTTTATTTCCCGCACAGATTCCTGAATTAGTTCGCTACTTTCGCCATTTCCGAAAGATCCAGATGTTCGTCGTCCAAAGCATTGGATTGTTCTCCGGCTTCGCTCTCATGTTCGTCCTCGTGCTGGTGGAGGAGAAGCTGCATTTCTGACACCCACAGCCTACCATACATCTGCTTTTTCCTACGGCATAGGTGTTTTGTGTCACGCTGATAAAAAAAAATGATGAACTGAAATTTTCTGCAATTTATTTCGCACGACAGAAACTTCGCTCATTGTTTTGTTGTTGTTTTTACTTCATTGTTTGTTTATTTAACCTTTTTTCATGTTGTTTTTCATTGTTTTTCTGTTTAACTCGTTCTCTAACTCATTGTTCCCTTTCTGCTTGGTTAATGCAACCGCATATTAGCTGATGTTCACAATTGCTTCAGTCGTGATACAGGAATAAGGGAGGTGGAGTGGGAAGTGTAGGCATCTGGGCCTTTGCTGTCAGAAAAGCGTGGTAGCTGTTACAGTGTTGTTGCTGACTGTGACAACCCTGTGCTGAAAACCCGCTGTTGTGAGCTGGCGACATTCTGCATTTTAAAGAAATGGGACTTCTCGAAAGAGATGAAAACTGAAAACAGCACTGCGTGTTTTTGGTCTGTGAATAGTGTCCATTGTACATAGTGATCGTGTACATTGCATTGAGTCAATAAACCTTTCGGGGTTATAAACACCGCTTTTTCCATCTTTTTACTGCTTGTGCTTCTCGAAAGAGATGGAAACTGAAAACCATTCTGCGTGTTTTTAGTCTGTGAATAGTGTCCACTGTATATAGTGATCATGTACATTGCATTGAGTCAATAAAAAAAAATTAATTAAAAATAAAATAAAATGGGGGACTAAACGTTGGTTTTGCAGCGCTTTTTTTGCTTTTTTTTATTTTTATTTTTTACTGCATGTGCTTTTACTATTGTTTTTTGTTGTTGTTGTGTGTGTGTTTTTGTTTACTGTTGTTGCTGCTAATTGTAATTGTAAGTGTTCATTCCACGATCAGAGGCTACTGACATGGTCATTACTGGCATCTTGTTATCTCTCGCTAGAAAAGCCTTATCATGCATGTTTTCACAGCCGTGACCTAACTTATCTATTTGAAAAGTAAGTTTTCACAGTCGTGTCTTAACCTATCTTTTAAAAAGGAGACTTCACAGCCGTGACTTAACCTATCTTTTTAAAAAGTAAGACTTCACAGCCGTGATTTAACCCATCTTTTTTTTTAAATAAGACTTCACAGCCGTGACTTAACCTATCTTTTTAAAAAGTAAGACTTTACAGCCGTTACTTAACCTATCTTTTTAAAAAGTAAGACTTCACAACCGTGACTTAACCTATCTTTCTTTAAAGTAAGACTTCACAGCCGTGACTTAACCTATCTTTTTAATAAGTAAGATTTTATGTACCGTCGGAAAAAGGGGTCCCGTAAATTTACCAGGGTCTGCATTGTAACACTGAACTTGACACTCCGACTGGCACAGTCCAATTCGGGGACCGCTGAACACCTTTACGGTCAGCCAACACAATGATTTCTCACTACAACAACTTTCAAGTCTCTCTGGTGTGTGTTTTTATCACTCACGTGGAGCTTGGCAATGTGGACACAGCTAAAAACACAATACCGCTTAGATCATATCTGATTGTAGTTCCCTGCCTATCGTTTACAAGCTGTCAAACTCTAGTTTCCTTGACAGTTTTTCAGAGTAAGCCATTTCTTTGACAAAACGTCTGAGCTCGTGAAATCAGCCTCGTTCAGTTCCAACCGTAAGGGACTTGCCCTCGGGAACAAGAGTTGTCGTTTCACGTATGACTGAAAAAGTCCATGCATTGCTGATTGCACACTTGACCATCCCTACTGCTTTGTGCGGATTAAGGAATCGAGCGTTAATCTTTACCCTCTATGGGCCCTGACTCACAACCTCGTCGTAAGGCGGATTTATCACAGAGCTTATTGGCCTCAACCGCGGTCAAGGTTTGGGAATGGGTTATATATATATATATATATATATATATATATATATATATATATATATATATATATATATATATAAGAGAGAGAGAGAGAGAGAGAGAGAGAGAGAGAGAGAGAGAGAGAGAGACGTGACCCGTGCCGTTAGATTTGGAGCTTTGGGATATGCGTTTTTCAGCTGTCTTAAATTTCTGTCTGCCTGTCTGTCTGTCTGTCTATCTGTCTATCCGTCTGTTTGTCTGTCTGTCTGTCTCTTAGGATTCTAGTGAATGGAATCTAACCTTTTGTATGTTGTGGATTGAGATCAGAACTTGCACACTGATAAGTGTATCGTTATGCACATCCACAAATAGTACTTTTCCAGTCTTTATTTTTTCTTTGGGGATTGGGGTGGGTGGGTGTCATGGGCTACTGACCAATCTGTCTGGTGCTTCTATGGCCTGTTTGATAAACTTTCCATAATACTGCCTTGCCGATTTTAAACATTTACACGTTAATACAACACATTGAGTCAACCTATCACTATTTACCCTTTCAGTCAACCAAAGAACGAGAGAACTACAATAAAACCAAAAACCAAAACGAAACAGAAATGAAAAAAGTACAACTTTAATGACCAACCAATAAAAGCAAAGAGCAAAACAGACAAACGACCCAGCAATGACACAGATGGTAAATCGATGTCAGTTAATCAGTTACGTGAATCTAAAACAAAATTACTCGCATGCCAATTGAGAGTTACGGTAGACGATTCGGGTCTTTTTTGCTGTGTTTATGTGACCATTTTCAAGTGCCAGTTAACCCTTTTGAGATAAGTATGGATAGATACACGTAAATATAACAAGGAAAGAGGAATCATTACAATAGTGTTCGTAATTTCTATATATGCGGATTCATCCTTCATAACTCAAGAGGTTAAATGTCAAATGAAAACCGGCGCTGATGATTTTGTTGGAAGTTAGGTGTTGTATGAAGCTAGACGTTGAATGCACTTCACTTTGTAGTCGTGCACATAATTTTATACGACCTCGATTAATCCGAACCTTTACGCCCCCGTCGAGCTGACTGGTGCGAGAGAAAAGAAAAGAAAAATATTGAGAGCACACACTCCGACACACAGCATGAAGGCATAAAATCTATCACAGATGTGTTTCAGTTTGTAACACAGTTTACTACACGCGTTCAGTTTACCTGACTCAGCTGAAGACACGCAGCTTTTAGCCTACACAAAGACTCTGCTGCTGACAGGAACTGATCCGTGTTGTTACATGTGTGGTAACTGTGCTAAACTTTCAAACAACCTTTAACCATCCGCCGAAGCGGAAATGTCAGACACAAATAAGCTGCCGCTTTTGTGCACTGGAGAAAGTGTGCCAGATGCGAAGAATCTGTTTCTCGTCTTCGATCGCTGTCTCTTCCAGCATTCCCATGAAGAGGCTTATCAAGAACGTGCTAACAGTTGTGCCAGGGCAGGGCTGCAGCTGAAAGGGCGTGACACAATGCTCTGCAGTATCAGACAAAATCAATGGTCCTGAGAGTAAGTATACAGACACGCTGAGAGCGAAAGAGACACCAGCGGCATTTCGATCTTATTTTATTGACTAATTATTACGCAGCTGGGGCAGCACGCTATTTGCACAGCAAGCTTGTTCGAGACGTGGAATGTGCACTTGTGTTAGGTTTTCTGTTCCACAAGGCGTGTCTTTTACAATCAGCTCATGTCTTGTGCAGTTACTTGTATTGCCTAGTGGGATTTTCGTAGCCTGCGTGGACGGATCGAAGTTGGCGGACAGCAAACAGCTATAGTGTAAGGGCAGACGGGACTTAAAAGACGGGACTTAAAAGCCGACAGGTGAATACAGTTGCAGACAGTTGTAGACTCTCGGTCTTGGCGGAGAAGCGCCAGTGGTTGAAATGCTAAACTGACGTTTGGGTGATTAGGACGAAGAGAAAAGCGTCTGTGTGTCACACTGAAAACCTCACGCTCTTCTTCTTTCATGCTGCTTCACGGCCACAGAAACCGTATGGCTTATTAGGGACGGGCCCTTCACGGTCAAAAACATCACTATAATGAGTTTTTGTCAACCGACGCCTGTCATGCGACCGACACTGCCCCACTGCTCAGTGCATTGACCCCACTGCACTCCAGCGTTGACACGGCAGACTCGGGGAGGTTCAGTGTCTAATAACGGATTTAGCTGAACGTGCAGAGCGTGCAAATCATAGCCAAAGTGCACTCGCCCGTGACGAAAGGGCCAGGATTGGCCCCCGTATGTTCAAACCCGTTGGCAGACCGGTGCACTGACATGGACGCTACAGGGAAAGCTGTTGAAAACAAACCGACCGCTGCTCGTTCTGCTCCTGCTGGCTTTGTGAGTATCTATAAAAAAAAATCTCTTTTGTTTTCTTTCTTCTTTTTTTTTTTGGGGGGGGGGGGGGGGGATGAGGGGGGGGGGTCACTGTCATCATCATCATCATCATCATACCTGTTATATGATTGCGCACAAGCACAGGCTGCAGGGAAGAAGTAGGAAATTCTTGGGACATTCTAAACGCCATTTTGGGTCACAAAATGTTCCACGTGAGTACCAGCCATGTAAGTAAGTAAGTAAACATGGTGATTAACGTCCACAGAAACCGCAAGGCTTATTAGGGACGGGTAGATGGTGGGGGGGGGGGGGGGGGGGGTGGAGATTATATACCTATCGCTACACTGTCAACACCGGAATGACTCCTGCATTAAGATGGGCAGCGATAAGAGCCATTTAATGTTTCATTCATTGTGATGGACAAAGTACCAAACAAGACGGTGTCCACAGACAACCAAACAGCGCTTACGTACACCACTTCGGTGGCTATTCCAAAACGTGCTGTGGAAAGCGACTGTCACTCATTCAGAGTCGCATACAACTGGAGCGCAGGGAATCTGCTCCGAAGCAGAGAATAACGCTATAGTTGCCACTATGAAGCCACAAGTTGCCACTAGGTCTCATCCCGAGACACAGCGCTCGACGTTTGTTTACACAAATAAATACACAAATTTTACCAGAATTTTAGCAGTAGCGAATGAAGCCAAACCAAACTGTGCTACAAAAAGTGACTTTGGCAATATCTACTTTTAGCCCCGTCGGCAAACACACACACACACACACACAACACACACACACACACACACACACAACACTACACCACACCACACGTACGCACGCACGCACGCACGCACGCGCACACACACGCACACACACCCACACACACATACACACACACACACACACACATTCTCATACCATCTGAGGACCGCGAACCGACGGGACTAAAATTGGACATTGCCGGTTAACCGTCAAAGGAGCATACACGCGCATACTGAAAGACAAAAATACTTTTTCTTACAAGTTTTGGCTTCCTTGGCTGGATATGAACTTGTTAGAATGGTTCTGGTCATATTTATGACCCAGTATGGTGTTCAAAATGTCGCAAGAATTTCCGGCTTCCTTCTTGAAAATTACGCACTCAAGATAAGTAAGTGCTTGACAGCAGTTTAATTCTTTAAGATTTTTGGCGTAGGTTTATTTAGCTATCTGAATTCCAAACGTCCAAACGGCTCTCCTTTCTCTTCAAAAAGATTGTGGTTTGTGGACACTGTCCTGTGACTTTGTCCATCACTTCCTACTGAAACATTAAAATGGCTCTCATCGCTGCCCATCTTAATGCAGGAATCATTCTGGTGGTGACAGTGTAGCGATAGGTATATAATCTCCCTCTCCCCCCCCCTCCATACCCCCCCTCTCCCCCCCCCCCCCCCCCCCCCCCCCCCCCCTCCCCGTCCCTAATAAGCCTTGTGGTTTTTGTGGACGTTAAGCACCATGTTTACTTACTTACAAACATCCAGGGTTGTTTAAAGGTCGACAACTCCTGTACGACATTTTCATGAGACACGCTGTGTTTACTTCCCTTGTTCGCAGTTACACCGGTTACATACCGTTTGGCGCCAATCAGTCGATAAAGTCCTTCATCCATCAATCAGTCATTAAGTGAGGAAATCAATCCGTCTGTCGTTCGGCCTGTTAACACGATACCAGCTACGCATGATCAGCTTGTGACTTTGTCGCTTACAGCCCGTTAAGCCGCCGTCATCCAACAGCTATACTCGTAGAATGAGGCTGTAATTGCTTTTAACACGCATACACAGACAGACTGACACAGATACACACACACACACACACACACACACACACACACACACACACACACACACACACACACATTCTCTCTCTGTGTCTCACACACACGCACGCACGCCGCACGCACGCACGCCACGCACGCACGCACGCACGCACGCACGCACGCACGCACACACGCACGCACACACAACACACGCACACCACACGCACGCACGGCACACACCACACACACACACACCACACACGCACGCACGCACGCACGCACGCACGCACGCACGCACGCACGCACGCACGCACGCACACACACACGCGCGCACGCATGTACGCACGCACGCAAACACACGCACGCACACACACACACACTGACACACACACACACACACGCACACACACACGCACGCACACACACACACGTTTACACCAAACTGATAACGAAAACCTCCTTCTGTGGTCAGTTCACAATCCCGGTACAATGCGGCGGCGTGTCGGACAGCGCTCCGGATCCCCATTCTCACCAACAACGTCAGCAGCATCACCCACGTCACCATCAGCGCGACGTGGTCTTCCCCACGGTGACGCCAGACATGACCGTTCAGGACCTGGTGGCCATCGTGCTGGCTAGGTGTGACCTCAAGGGCACAGAACCCTCCGCCTTCTGCATCGTGGCTGAGAGGGTCTGCAGCAACCTTGGCACAGGTGTGTGTATGCGGAGGGGGGGGGGGGGGGGGTAGAATTTTAAGGGAGTGGAGTGGGGGGTGGGTAACTGGACTGTGTATGTTGTAGTGTAGGAGTAGCCTTCAGCTGAAACAGTCTGCAGCAACCACGGCACAGATGTGAGTAGGAGCGGAGGGGGCGGGGGGGGGGGGGGGGGGGATTTTAAGGGAGTGGAGTGGGGGGAGGGGATGGGGGGGGGGGGGGGGCAACTGGACTGAATGTGTTGTAGTGTAGGAATAGCTTTCAGCCGAAACAGTCTGCAGCAACCACGGCACAGAAGGTGTGGTTAAGGGGAGGAACTGGAAGGGAGTGGGGTGGGGTGGGGGGGGGGGGTGGGGGGGGGGGGGGCTGGAATGTGTATGTTGGCGTGTAGGAGTAGCCTTCAGCTGAGATAATCTGCAACGACCACGACACGTGTGTTTATGGGGAGGGGGTGGAACTGCAAAGGAGTGGTAGATGGTTGTGTGTGTGTGGTGGGGGGGGGGGGGGGGTGGAGCTGGAAGGAGGTGGCGGTGGTGGTGGTGGGGGGGGGGGGGGGAGGGTGTTGAATGGTGTGTTGGAGTATGTAGGAGTAGCCTTCTGCTGAGACAGTCTGTAACAACCACGGCACAGTTGTGTAAGGGGGGGGGGGGGGGTGGGGGGGACTGCAAAAGAGTGGTAGGTGGTGGTGGTGGTGGTGGCGTGTGTAGTGGGGAGGGGCCTTGGGGTGGGGGGGGGGGTGGAACTGGAAGGGAGTGGTGGTGGGGGGGGGGGGGAGGGGATGTGTGTGTTGGAGTGTAGGAGTAGCCTTCTGCTGAGAGTCTGCAACAACCACGCCAAAGGTGTGTGTAAGGGGAGGGGATGGAAATGGAAAAGAGCGGTTGGTGGTGGTGGTGGTGGTGGGGAACTTGAATGTGTGTGCTGGAATGTAGGAGTTGCCTCCTGCATCGCGGCTGAGAGAGTCGGCTGCAACAACCACGGCACAGGTTTGTGCAGAGGGGAAACGGAAGGGTGTGTAGGGGTTCAGGGATAGCCTGCTTCTCCTGTATCGTGACAGAGAGGTTCTGCAACAAGGAGAGGGTGTAGACGTGGAGTTTTATTATGTTAGAGGTTGTGGTGTGTGTGTGTGTGTGTGTGTGTGTGTGTGTGTGTGTGTGTGTGTGTGTGTGTGTATGCGCGTACGCGCGTGTTTGTGGTGCTGAGGTTCGTGCGTGTGTGTGTGTGTGTGTGTGTGTGTGTGTGTGTGGTGTGTGTGTGTGTGTGTATGTGTGTGTTGTGTGTTGTTCGTGTGCGTGTTGTGTGTGTGGTGTGTGTGTGTGTGTGTGTGTGTGTGTTGTGTGTGTGTGCGCTGTACGTGGTGTTGCTGGTGTGCATGGGTGGTGTGTGTGCTGTGTGTGTGGTGTGTCGTGCGTGCGTGTGTGTGTGTGTGTGTGTGTGTGTGTGTGTGTGGTGTGAGAGAAGAGAGAGATGGAATGAGTTGGACGGGAGGACAAGGTGACGTGGTGCGGAGAGCAGGCAGTGCGTGGGGTGTGTGTGTGAGAGAGAGAGAGAGAGAGAGAGAGAGAGAGAGAGAGAGAGAGAGAGAGAGAGAGTTTTAGAGGAGGAGCTAGACGAGTAGAGAGAGAGAGAGAGAGATTTGAGAGAGAGAGAGAGACTGCATTGCAGCTTTTAAGAAAAAAGTATCAGCTATAATTTAGTAGGCCTTTTGCTTTCGGTGCTGCTTCTGACAGAGGACGTGTGTCAACTGCGTTGGAGACTCGGGTGTTGGACGACTGGGACCAGCCCCCTGGACACGGAGTGCTGCCCGGCATGAAGAGTACTGCGGTGTGGACGTCGTCATCCTCTTGTGACAGGAGTGCTGCCGCATGTAGGTACCTGAGGTACCTGTACGTCGTCATCTCTGTTATGTGTGACGTGAAGAGTACCTGTACGTCGTCATCTCTCTTATGTGTGACGTGAAGAGTACCTGTACGTCGTTATCTCTCTTAGTGTGACGTGAAGAGTACCTGTACGTCGTCATCTCTGTTACGTGTGACGTGAAGAGTACCTGTACGTCGTCATCTCTGTTATGTGTGACGTGAAGAGTACCTGTATGTCGTCGTCTCTGTTACGTGTGACGTGAAGAGTACCTGTACGTCGTTATCTTTCTTAAATGTGACGTGAAGAGTACCTGTATGTCGTCATCTCTTTTATGTCTGACGTGAAGAGTAACTGTTCGTCGTCATCTCTCTTATATCTGACGTAAAGAGTAACTATTCGTCGTCATCTCTTTTATGTGTGACGTGAAGAGTGCCTGTACGTCGTGATGTCTCTTATGTGTGACGTGAAGAGTACCTGTACGTCGTGATGTCTCTTATGTGTGACGTGAAGAGTACCTGTACGTCGTGATGTCTCTTATGTGTGACGTGAAGAGTACCTGTACGTCGTGATGTCTCTTATGTGTGACGTGAAGAGTACCTGTACGTCGTGATGTCTCTTATGTGTGACGTGAAGAGTACCTGTACGTCGTGATTCTCTTATGTGTGACGTGAAGAGTACCTGTACGTCGTGATCTCTGTTATGTGTGACGTGAAGAGTACCTGTACGTCGTGATCTCTGTTATGTGTGACGTGAAGAGTACCTGTACGTCGTCATCTGTTATGTGTGACGTGAAGAGTACCTGTACGTCGTCATCTGTTATGTGTGACGTAAAGAGTACCTGTCCGTCGTCATCTCTCTTATGTCTGACGTGAAGAGTAACTGTACGTCGTCATCTCGCTTAAGTGTGACGTGAAGAGTACCTGTACGTCGTGATGTCTCTTATGTGTGACGTGAAGAGTACCTGTACGTCGTATCTCTCTTATGTGTGACGTGAAGAGTACCTGTACGTCGTCATCTCTTATGTTGACGTGAAGAGTACCTGTACGTCGTCATCTCTCTTACATGTGACGTGAAGAGTACCTGTACGTCGTCATCTCTTTTATGTGTGCCGTGAAGAGTACCTGCAGGTCTGTGCGTCGTGATCTCTCTTGTGTGTGACGCGAAAAGTACCTGCAGGTCCGTACATCGACATCGCTCTCAAGTGTGACGTGAAGAGTACCTTTGTATATCATGTCTGTTGAGTGTGACGCGAAGAGTATGTACGTCATCTGCGTTATGTGTGATGTAAAAAGTACCTGTGTATGTCATCTCTCTTGTTTGTAACACGACGAGTATCTAAGTCATCTCTAATATGTGTGACATAAGGGTACTTGTGTACGTCATCTCTGTTGTTGTGTGACATGACGGGTACCTATGTACGTCATCTCTGTTGTGAGTAACATGAAGAGTATTTCTGTTGTGTGTGACATGACGAGTACGGTCTACAGGTCTGTGTATCATTCGGAGTAACTACACGTCTATACATCATGTACAGTACCTTCAGGTAGGCTACTCGTCGTCTTCCTCGTGTGTGACAGAGATATATGTGCGTTGTCTCTGTTGTTTGTCGCCCTGATATAACCGTACTGGTTGACTGGGCGTAAAACATCAAGTTACTTTGTTGCCTGTGTGTACAAGTCCCGCTCAGCTTTAGCGTGAATGTGATACATTGCTCGGCAAATTGTTATGCTCAATACCTATACATTATCTTATTTATTTGGCTATAGGCACTTCACCTCTTTCTCATTCTCTTTCTGGAAGACAGTGGACTTAAAGGGTTAGACATAATCTGGAGAACCAAACCAGTTTTCTAAACAACAAAGACTGAAGCATTAATGATGAAAATCAGCTTCATTGGCAAGATTGTCCCAATCGGTCGCACGAGTTCAAAGCAGCGTAGGGTTGGAAGCACTGAAGGAAAACGACAGTAAATAGTTTGGAGAAGCCCTCGACTAACAGGCTACAATTTCGTTATGTGTTTAAACCGGGAGGCTGTGTACATGATATGCATGTGCTTCGCGTGATTTTGCATTGCCATTTTATGTCAATGGCAAATCTGGATCATGAATACAGGCCAGTGCGAAACAGCTACCACCTATCTGGAAATGCATTTGAATTACAATTGAATAACGACATGGTCACGTGCACGGACCGTTAAATTTCCGATGACAATAATACAACAACGACCACGCGCGAGCTAGTCATTGACAGGGGCGGTAATCGATCATATTTCGTTAAACATCCCCCAACCGTATGATCGGGTTACCCCCTAGCTCCACGTGGTACACAACGTGCTGCTCTCTTTAACTGGGCTAGAACCGTGCCACGCCATACAAAACAAAATAATTAAATCAATACCATGTGGGGGGGGGGGGGGGGCAACTGGAGCGCTATTCAGATTCTTAAATAGAGCGTAGTGTTGATGGTTTTTCTTCTTCTCCCTTCGTACCACTGACGACTTTAATCACCAGCATCTACCTCGCGTACTGGCTGGGTATTAATTATTTAAAGGCCTGGTGCTACCCCACTCAACACTTGGCTGGTTAAAGTGGTGTGGTGGTCCTCCAAGTCCTGCGAAACTGGTTGCAAGCTGCTTTAGGTCGAGTTCTCCCAAGCTGTGTGTGCATCAGTTAGTCAGTGCTGGATCTCCGTGCTGTCATAAACTGATCAGTGCATTGTTCCGTTCACGATGAGCTGCAACATAAGGTCTGTCAGCTACGTTGATGAGTGCTTGTTTGATTGGACTCGAAAAAGACCCGTTTAGCTTTTTCCGTTTGTGTTGTTACCCATCATACACTTGGCAGGGTCGCGAGGTGCGCGCTGACTCACACGCAAACGCACACGTTCAGAGAGAGAGAGAGAGAGAGAGAGAGAGAGAGAGAGAGAGAGAGAGAGAGAGAGAGAGAGAGAGAGACAGACAGACAGACAGACAGACAGACAGACAGAGAGAGACAGAGGAGAGAGAAGCGCACACGCACGCACACGCACACACACACACACACACACACACACACACACACACACACACACACACACACACACACACACACACACACAAAGTGGAATATCCATTTATTAATTGTTGAATATTAATCCCCTGACAACCGCAAGAGTTCGCCTCAGGACGCAGTTATATTAATCAGTTTGATCACCGTATACAGTTGTTACCAGCGTAGTGACCCTCGGTAAAACCTGCCAGTAAATATCTTCACCCTTCATAATACGACAAGTGAATGCTTACCAGTACTTACTCCTTCCATAGCACTCCCATGTCTTCCCGAAAGGTAGCCCTCGCTAATAGTACTTCTCCGTATTTTCGCCCTCGTCGATGACACTCGTCTTTGCCCTCCATATCACTTCTCGGTACACTTACCCTCGACAGTACTTGGCAGTGACTACTACGCCCGTGTAGACCGTAGACAGACCCATCAGTATCGTCCCCACTAACAAGAGTTAAGTATCAGAGTCGTCGCCTAGGATAACACTTATCAGCGTTTTCGAATTCTTTCAAACGGGTGAACTTCCGCCCTAAAGAAACCCCGAAGAACGCCGAGGACGCTCCATGGTGTCCACACTCCAGGCAACGCCTGAACGACCCTAAGCCTCTTCAGTGACCCCTTTTCTTTTTTTGTCTGTTATCGTCAGGGCAATCAAAAACCCGTTGGTTTGGGATAACCCGGCAGCTATCTGTTTCGTTTATTTACCCGCCTGTCACGAGCGACAATGACTTTGATTTTCCTCACCCCGGGTGTAGTATTTAGTGGGCTATTGTGAGGTTTTCTCTTCAGTGATGTACAGTTGGTTTCTGGAGGAATGCGCTGCCAGTACCTGAGGCAGCTGGCATGCCAGGGGTGTGCGGGAGTGAGGGGGGGGGGGGCGATGCCGTACAGGTGAAAACCAAGCAACCTTTGTCAAGAAGCATGTCGATCCATGGACCTGTATCTAGATATAGGTCCATGTGTCGATGTGTGCAGTGGCACAAAGCCCCAGTTGACCGCAGACTCCACATTCAAGCCACTGAAGGACTGACTGATTGACTGACTGACTGACTGCCAAACCAACCAGGCTGTCAACCCATTGAACCCAGCCACCAACCCCAGCAACCGACCGACCGACTGACCGAAACATAACGCCATTGATCGGGTGAAATTCTGTAAAGAGCTGCCACAGAATAAGAGGCTTTATTGAAATAAGAAACGATGTTTATTCTCCTTTCTCTACGTTTATCCAAACCGTTTTGCAAAACGTGTTGTCGACACTTTCAGCTAGTTAGCTTTCACGGAAAGTTCTCTTGTACTAGCTGTAGTGATCCATCTTGAAATAATCGCAGACCCGTTATCAGTCTGGCGCTAAAATCCATCTGCTCAAGATGGTAGCTTGAAAGAAGCTGCTAGAATGACAGATCTGCACGCCATCTCGTTCCTCTCCCATTGATCAAAGTCTACCTTTCCTTGAGTGGCAGTGGAGGATGTATCTCTCGAATTTTAAGGATTGGTTTCTACGGGATTTGACTTTCCTCCGTCTACCGTGGTTCTCGCTCTGTCTGTCTGTCTCATATGTTCATTCAGCTTTTATTTTGCAGAATTCAGCATTAATTCTAGATCTCTCTCTAGGAATCGACTGCATAAAGGCAAACTTTGAATCGGCTGCACAGTTTTCCTGGCCATCCCGTCAATATTTGAGTGCTCTTTTAAAATTGTTTGCTCAATCTGCAAAGGACATTGCAGATAGTTTGGTTAATAATAATAATAATAATGAATACTTAGAGCGCCTAACCCGCACAGGCCCTAAGCGCTTACACGTTCTCTTGGTTAGTAGTGCTGTTGTTATTCGTGACAGCAGCAGCAGTAACAAATTGTAGCAGCCTTAGTGCTAGCATGAGAGGAGAAGGAAGAGGAGGAGTGATTAGGACAAAGCAGTCGCAACAGTACTGTAGAAACGGGGGCATTTTTTGCCGTCGGCGTAATCGACGTCGGCAGGGGAAAGTGTTTGTGCATCAATCAGTGATGACTGTTGTTACTAGACAGTTCAGTAACCTTACTGAAAGCTTCTTCTTCCCTCGTGGCCTCTGTCGCCTCGTTGCTTTCGTTCACCCAGAGATACTACAGCAAGTATAGTCTAAGGTCTCTGGTTCACCCAACACTCCGACGACCACAGGCGCTAGACATTTGTAAATGACGGCCTCTCTTGCCTCGTTGCTTTTGTTCACCCAACACTCCGACTACCACAGGCGCCAGACACTTGAGAATGATAACCTCTATCGCCTCACTGGTTTTATTCATCCAACACTTCGACCACAGGCGCCAGACACCTGTGAATGGTGGCCTCTGTTGCACAGGCGCCAGACATCGGTGAATAGCTTCTGTTGCCTGACTGGTTTGGTTCAGTATGGCCTCTGTTGCCTCACTGGTTTCGTTCACCCAACACTCCGACGATCACAGGCGCCAGACACCGGTGAATCCGTTGCCGTGTTATATGTCCTGCTTGAGCCAGTTTGAGATGAGAGGGACACACTCGTAGCTCTGTCGACAGCGAGCGCTTGTAATCCAGTGAAAGCAGCTGGCGTAGTTTACACTTGTGGTAGAGACAAGGTGAGGATTTTTTTTTTGTCCAGAAGGATAGTTTTCTTGAGTAAATGCTTACGAACCGAATAAGGCGCGCGCGTCAGTGCCTGTTTGATCTGTGTGCACAGCAAGTACTACAACCATGTGCTCGTTTTAAGGTCCCATTTCCACCTCTTAGTAATCCGGAGAAGGCCTTACGGTCCGTGGTAGAACACACACACACACACACACACACACACACACACACACACACAAAGAAGAGAAGAAGGGGGGGGAGAGAGGAGAGAGAGAGAGAGAGAGAGAGAGAGAGAGAGAGAGAGAAGAAGAAGAAGAAGAGAAGAAGAGAGAGAAGAAGAAGAAGAAGAAGAAGAACAACAACAACAACAACAACAACAACAACAACAACAACAACAACAACAACAACAACAACAACAACAACAACAACAACAACAACAACAACAACAACAACAACAACAACATGCCGCAAAATAGTAGCAAATTATCTGATCAAAGTAATCACTGTGTTTACTCGCAGTATGACCTCTGATTCAAAGATTTAAAATTTGGCCAAGCAGGAAACGGAAGTGACTCTCGGGCAAACTGCGCAGCGGTCAGAAATCGTGGCTTTTGTGCGTTGTATAATCACCTCCACTTCAAAACGTTGCCACTGATTACACATCCACTGCGGTTTTTCATGCAGTAACAGTCAATACTCTGGCGTTGGGTGCCTGTTCTCAGGCCCGGGTCAGTTCCGGACAAAAGCTCACGGGGAGAGGGGCGGGGAAGAGGGGGGGGGGGGGGGGTGGAGCACCGGGCAAAATCTCAAAGAACAAAATCTCATCGAAAAGTGGTATTTCGGACAAAAACTCACCGGACAAAAACTCTCAGGACGAAATCCCACCGAAAAGTGGTATTTCGGACAAAAATTCACCTGACCGCAAACGCTCGCAGGACAAAAAGTGGTGTTACGAACTAAAAAAGCTCGCTAGCTTGCAACACTGAGGCAAGTAAAGATGCGTTGTGTCTGTCTGTCTCCCCCACCCACCGAGGTGGAAGGGAGAATCTGTGTCTACTGCAGGTGCCTGCAGGGAACATGTTTGTCGGTTGAGCGTGCCCAGAGCCAATGTTGTCTTGTCCCTGTCGACACCTTGAGGGTGTTTGTCGGACACACAGACACACGGGCTGACTTCACCGACCCCTGCAGGCAGCGAGATGCTGTTTGACACTGACCGTACGGCGTGGGCATTCTTCGTCGTTATTAGCGGGATGAAAACTTGATGTGTCCTCTTTCTGTATTGACCGTCTGTTTATTACACCGGTTCACGTGTTCAGACTGAGCCGGAACCTAACTGGCCACGCTGCCGTTATGTATTTTGAGAGAGAGAGAGAGAGAGAGAGAGAGAGAGAGAGAGAGAGAGAGAGAGAGAGAGAGAGTAATCCGTTCAGGGAAGTAGCCATGTCATCATCCTATCCACCGACCAAACCATCTAGCCAGACTCCGATCCATTAACAAAATAAGCAGTCGGTCTACAAAAACAACCTAACAATGAACCAGAATGCTAGATCAGGATAGTGTTCGGTATATTTAGGATTTATGACATTCTACAAATCATTTTGATTTAGAATGATGGTCAGAATGATTATGATTTCTGAGTCCGAAGCATGGACGAGTTTTTTTTGTTTTTAAACGTTTCTTTTAAATGCTTGCATCTTGAGTACAGGCTTTGGGAATATCAGCAATCAGGGAAGGGACCTCAGGATGGCGTCAAAGTAAACATGGTGCTTAACGTCGACAGAAACCATAAGGCTTATTAGGGACGGGGAGAATGGGGCGAAGGGGTTATGGAGGTGGGGGAAGAGGGAGAATATATACCTATCGCCACACTGTCCCCACCAGAATGACTCCTGCATTGAGATGGGCAGCGATGAGAGCCATTTTAATGTTTCGTTAATTGTGAGGGACGAGGTCACAAGACAATATCCACAAACCACAACGCTGCTGTGTCTCATCGGCCGCGGATAGTCTTCATCGTCACCACCATCGTCATCGTCGACGCTAAGACAAGTGGCGAAGAACACTGAAGCTTTTTCTGTGGATTGATAGGTTAGAAATGGAGGTGGCGACGGGGCGGGTGGAGTGAGAGCAGGGTGTGCAAGTGTTCCTTTGGAGAGAGGGGGGTAGCTCTTCTCTTTGGCTGCTTTTCCGGACTTATCAACTCGAGAAATGCGATATACCCTAGACTAGCCTCCTGCGAGCATGTTGCATGTTATGCCAGCGAATGTAATTCAGTTTGAAAGGTCTGTTCTTTCCCCCGTGGCGATGTACCGGAGTGCTGAAATTAAGATCTCCGATACCGAGAAGCCAGAACCATCGAAGATGTTCTATCTGAAACGTGGAGTAAGCCAAAATATACCTTCGTCTGTCTACTGCCAGGAATTCTACCCTTTCTCACCGTCTCACGTCACTCAACTTCTTTTTTCATTTTCGTTTTTCAAAGTCCTCCTCCACCTTATAGTAGCGTGTGCCATATCTTCTTCAAATGTTGCGTCACGTCCATAGAGACCGTACGAA
>JABMCL010001612.1:322500-327500 GCA_018857735.1 Alviniconcha marisindica | reverse complement strand
GCTGCACCCCCAACCCCCTCCCCTCGGTAAGTAAGTAATCATGGTGCTTTACGCCCCCCGGGCCCTTACTCTTTACACTCGTAGGCTATAACACCCCTCCGTGTTCACTGACTCGGCGGTGCCTGTACCTACACAGGTAGCAAAGCAGTCTTTTCGCCGGCCGACCGACCGCGTCAAGCCTGAGCCCTCGTGTCGCGCTGCTTGGCCCGGCGAACACCTGGACATTTAAACCGCACTTCTTCTCCGTCTGACTGGCGCGCCGAGTCGCGAGCCACCACCACCACCACCACCACCAACCACCACGCGCCAAACTGAGCAAACCCACCAGCGATAAGTTTGGCCTCTCGGTGTGTTAGGGGATGTGGCTATTCAGCCTGTGATTACACTTTACACCGCCGTTTTCTGTCGCTCTGTCATCTGCGGTACTTGTGGATCTTTTTTGTATTTCTTTGGCGGTCTGTGAATTCCGCGGGAGGGGCTGCGTGGATGGCCAGCTCGGCGGACTGTACGTGTGACGCTGTGTTTGTGTGCATCAGTGGTTACAAGGCGGTGGAGGAAACAGCGAGGGATATAGCCCCTTACCGTCTGTGATGAAGCATATTAGGTAGGTTACTGCTCTTGTCATCTCGGTGATTCAGTGTGTAATGTATCTGCCCTCGATTCTGAAGGGAGAAGAAAAAGAGCAACACAACAAAGGTCAGTACATTATACGAACGTCAAGAGCAGAGCGCAGGACATGACAAGAAACCTGCCTCGCCTATGATAACTATCAACACATGGTAGTAAAATCCAACACGTTCACACCCTCAGAGGCGGAATGTTAACGTTAGTTCATTACCATTTATGTCCGGAGCAGTCAATACATAGTTCAGGAGCTGTGTGAGAGTCGAGGTGGCCGTCCTGGGCTGTCCGTCCTAACGAGCCTTCTGGTTTCCGTGGACGTAAAGAATTAATGAACCGTGCTTCGGCATTGGTCACAACTTGTCCCTGATATGTCAGCTGACATCTGAGGACATTAAGCATCACTTCATCATCATCATCAGCAGTCAAGTGCAAGACATAGCGAGCTTTTTTATGCTCTCATGCTGAGTTGTGAGTGTGAGTGCCATAGACTTTAAATATGGAATCACTTAAAATGGGGGTAACTGTAACAGGTGAACCATAACAGCAGGTGAGCTCTTGAAGTGTTGGTAACGGCCTGACAGTCAGTCGCAGAGGGTGGCCTCAATTCATTTTTTTAATTTTAAGTTACACATTCACAAATGTAGAATCCTAGTCTCCAAAATCACAAAGCAGAAAGCTGGCTCACAGCTCTGGGAACTTAAAGTTTTAACACAGTCAACAACAAACACATCTAAACCGAAACAGTCAATATGACAGCCACATAGGATTATATATCAAGGCTAAAACAGTCAGTATAGCAAGCATGTATATTATCTCAACTGAGTGAGACAGACTCGACGCCCAGAAGTATAGCAAGGTGTTCGCTATTAGAACGGTCAGGTGAACCTCTGGTCTCAGCTTTGAAGGAGCGTTTGCCACGGTATTTGTATCGAGAAGGTGCGTTGGGTAATAAGCCTTATGGTTTCTGTGGACGTTAAGCACCATGTTTACTTACTTACTTAGTTGGGTATCGTGTAACCTATCAGTCCAGAATTCATTGACCCGAGGACAATTTACGTTACATAATTATGTTGAAGTTCTGTCGCTGTCCGGTAATTTTGTGTACCGCAATAACACCTTTTTGAGAATAATTTTATTACTGTTTTTTTTTTTTTTTTGGCTGGGGGTGCGGGGATGTAACCAGTCTTATTTAGCACCTCTCCTCCTCCTCTGTCTGTCTAGCTATCCCCCCCCCACCACCCCTACCTCCGATCTTTTTTCCTTTCTTCTTCTGCTGGTCTGTCTGTCTGCCAGAGCTCAGGAGCTGTGTGAAAGTCGAGGTGGACGTCCTGGGCTTACCGTCCGTAATAAGCCTTATGGTTTCTGTGAACGTAAAGCAACACTGGAAACGTCTGCTTTGTACTCTCTCTCTCTCCCTCTCTGTGTCTGTCTGTCTGTCTGTCTGTCTGTCTGTCTCCCTCCCTCCCTCCCCCTGTCTGTGTCTGTCTGTCTGCCTCACCCTCCGTATCTGTATGTCTGTCTGTCTCCCTTTCTGTGTCTGTCTGTCAGTCTCTGTGTCTGTCTGTCTATCCCTGTCTGTCTGTCTGTCTCTCTTCCTCTCTCTCGGCGTCTGTCTCTCTGTCTCTGTCTGTCTGTCTGTCTGTCTGTCTGTCTCTCTCGGTGTCTGTCTGTCTGTCTCTGTCTGTCTGTCTCTGTCTGTCTGTCTGTCTGTCTCTCTCCCTCTCTCTCTCTCTCTCTCTCACATTTTCTGGATAGCCGACAGGACGGCAGGATCCCTTGCTACCCGCTCCGCTCGGCAGATGTCACGCGGTCTATTGACTGCAATATTCGCATTCTTTTATTGCCACCCCGCGTTTCCTCAGAGCTTTGTGTGTGTGCGAGTGTGCAACAGTTCGTGTTTTTATCCACTGAAGGCGGCAGTTCTTTCCCTGTCGGTGTCACCTGGTCCAGATGACGGCAGGTTGGATGCTGGATGGGAGGCCGATTATAAACAGCGTGAGTCCAGCATGAACTGTTTGAGAACTGGTTTGGCTTAAAGGACAAGTCCAAGGTTAGGGGTGATTTTTGACACGATTTCCGTTAAAGCTCGCTGAGAACGATGATGTAGGTGAAACTGTGAGCTGAGGGTCATAAATGCACGAAAAAAAGCATATTCTGTCGTACCGAAAGCGTCGCCATGACGCCCAAATCACGTGACCATATGCCTACTACGTCACTCTGGGAGTCGCTGCAAATGGCCAGCTCGAGCTCCGAAGACGAAACTGATACTTTGCCCGAGAGACCCACAAGGATACAGCCGTATCAGTTTGAGCCTGTCAGGCAGGATTTTGAAAGAGTACCGGAACATCGTTTTCAGCTTCGAAGCAAACCCCATGCGGTATTCCATGGGGTTTGCGAAATGCACTCACGAAGTGCTCGCTACACAAATGGGCGTGATGCGGCGCAGCAAGAAAGTCAGTCGTTTGAATTGTATAAATTTAATCCACTTTCGTCTCACTGCGGGTCGATTGCGCGGGAGCTCGTGGATTGTTATACCTGGGGTCATCTGCGAATTGTTACAGTTCGCGGCAACACAGTAGGCCGGCATAGTTAACTTTTTTGTCGACCACACGCAAACACAGTTTACTGAAGAATCAAGACGGCAACCGCAATGACTCCCCAGACTGACGTCACTTCCGGGAAAGTCACGTGACTGATGGAGAACCTGAGACTGTAGTCTCGGCCAGCCTACAGAAAATAAAATCGATTAAAAACCCAATTAAACATTAATTTTTAATTTTTATTTCATTAAATCTGAAACTAGTGACTCATTTGTCAGTCATTTCGACGGTCATTTTGCAGACTTAAAAACCTTGGACTTTTTACTTTAACGGTAAGGCTGGTGGGCGGAAGGGCCTCGGCTCGATTCCGCTTCGGCTCTCCTTCCTCTTCAAAAAGGTTGGGGTTTGTGAACACTGTCTTGTGACTTTGTCCCTCACAAATTAATCAAACATTAAAACGGCTCTCATCGCTGTCCTTCTTAATGCAGAAATCGTTCTGGTAGTTAAAGTAAGTAAACATGGTGCTTAACGTCCACAGAAACCATATGGCTTATTAGGGACGAGGAGAAAGGGGGGGGGGGGGGGATGAGGAGTATATACCTATCGCTACACTGTCACCACCAGAATGATTCCTGCATTAAGATGGGCCATTTTAATGTTTCAGTAGGAAGTTATGGACAAAGTCGCAAGACAGTGTCCACAAACCACAACCTGGTAGTGACAGGTAGGTAGGTAGTGTTGCTTAATGTCCTCAGATGTCAGTTGACATATTAGGGACAAGCTGAGACCAATGCCGAAGCATGGTTCAATATAGCTTTACGTCCACGGAAACCAGAAGGCTCGTTAGGACGGACAGCCCAGGACGGCCACCGGACTCTCACACAGCTCCTGAACTATGAGGTAGTGACAGTGTAGCGGTAGGTATATAATCTCCGTCTTCCCCCACCTCCATGCCCTCTTCTCCCCCCCCCCCCCCGTTCTCCCCGTCCCTAATAAGCCTTAGGGTTTCTGTGGACGTGAAGCCCCATGTTTACTTACCTGCACGACCTGCCGGTGAGCTGGTTTGTATGGCCTAGCGGCCAGGCGGCCGGGCTGGAAAGCGAACGTCGTTTCGATTCCCGGCTTATGCTTTCTTTTCTCTGCTAACGTTGCGCTTTATGCACATGTTTTGTGACTTAATTTGCCCCTCACAGTGAATGAAACATTCAAATGCCTTTCATTGCTGCACGTCTGAATGCAGAAACTATTCTGGTAGTGTCGGTGTAGCGTTAGAGATACGGCCACCACCCCCCCCCCCCCCCCCCCCCCAAGCTCCCCTACCGCCACCCTCCCCCCTCCTGCCCCCTCAGAACTCAGGAACTCAGAACTGTGGGAAAGTCGAGGTGGCCGTCCTGGGCTCCCCGTCCCTAATAGTCCTTATGATCTCTGTGGACATAAAGCAACATTGAACTTGAATGCACATCCTCTCATAGTTCAGGAGCTGTGTGAAGTCGAGGTGGCCGTCCTGGGCCCCCCGTCCGTAATAGTCCTTATGATCTCTGTGGACGTAAAGCAACATTGAACTTGAATGCACATCCTCTCATAGTTCAGGAGCTGTGTGAAAGTCGAGGGGGCCGTCCTGGGCTCCCCGTCCGTAATAGTCCTTATGGTCTCTGTGGACGTCAAGCAACATTGAACTTAACTCCGGACCCACGGTTCCTGGGACCTCGGTTCCCGCTGGTATCTGTCCGGAGACAACTGGGCGTTAGATAAGTCTAACAAACAACGTACAAGGATACAAGGATGCTTAATCGCTAATGACATTTATATGTACACAGGAATTTGTCTTGGTGACGT
>JABMCL010001612.1:282500-320000 GCA_018857735.1 Alviniconcha marisindica | reverse complement strand
GTTTTGTGCATTACAAGTACATTTACTTGCCATGTGCAGACACAAATGTTTGTTGACTGTAAATAAACTGTTGTTGTTGTTTTCATATCCATTTGTATTGGTGCAACTTGCTGACACATGTTGTATAATTGTAAGATCAGTCTAATATCACTTATGTGAAAAGATTTTAAATAAAAAAGGAGGAAGAGAAAGAAGAAGAAGAAAAGTGCTGTCCTTTTCATGCTGAATGTTATGATTTTGTTGCTGATAAAATTTAGCTCCGCGAGTTCATAATTTCTTACGGGGCATGACGCTATATAAGACTTTTTAATATAATTATCACCGAATGTGACTATCTTTTACCTATTTATTGACGTGCAGATTGAATCATTCTGCCAAAAGTGCAGGTGGCGGGTTACAGCTAAACACACATGCACCGTAAGTATTTGGCTTCGCATGATGTGACACTGTAAAGTCGTGCATGGTTGTCTGGTGTACACAGAACGTGCGCCGACACGACAGCAGTTTCACGCGGCACCGGCCGTGTCTCCGAATAAATAGGGCTGTAAGTACACCACTTCAATGGACTATTCAAAACGTGCTGTAAAAAGCTGATGCAGTCACTCATTCAAAATCATTTGCGACAAGAGTGCAGAGAGGTGCTCGAGAGCTGAGAATAACGCTGCATATAAGCGACCAGTAATGATGGTAATAATAATAATAATAATCAGAATTCAGTGTATTTCAACAGCACAGTAAACAATCTGTACTTTACTGAAGTATAGACTGGCATTGTTTAGGTTGTCAGCAGTGCGTCTGCCTCTCTGTATTTTTTCACTGGAGCACAGATTGACACAGTGTAATATATATAATTATCAGAGCAGTTGAATGATCTGCCTTCCATTATTGAAGTGCACATTGACTCATTGTAGCTTATCAGCTCCATTGATGACCTGTGTGTGTGGTGGGGTGGGGTATGCGTGGTGGGGTGGGGTGTGCGTGCGTGCGTGCGTGCGTGCGTGCGTGTGTGTGTGTGTGTGTGTGTGTGTGTGTGTGTGTGTGTGTGTGTGTGTGTGTGTGTACGTGTGTGCGTGCATGTGTGTGTGTGTCTGTGTGTGTAAGCGCAGTTAACGATTAATTTATGCTACTGCATTAATTCGCTTTGTGTCGAAGGTATGGGTTGTTTGAAACCCATTGCCCTCGAAACATAGTTTTCCGTGGTGGTCTTCGTCTATCCGGTATAATGATGATTAATAGGCGAGCCTGTCCCAAAAATTGAGATAAGTGTTTGAAGTGCCGTATGACTGAAAGCGTGTTTTTCGTGTCGCGTATACTATATGACCCGAAACAAGCTGTTGGACACTGTACTAGAGATGCAGATTACCTTTCTACTGTTTAAATTGGAAACGCTTAATATTTCAATAGGTGTAGAAGGCCAACAGCAAATATTGAGGTGAATCATGAAAGCAAAGGGTGCGTGATGATAATTTCAATTTCTGAACCCTTCCTTTTTACTCTGCTTCCACCAGTGAGGGAGAGAGAGAGAGGGGGTGGGGGGGTGGAGTGGGAGAGTGGTAGGAGAGGGGGGAGTGAGTGAGAGGGGGCGATTGCAGACATAGAGGGAGAGGTAGAAGTGTGTGAGAGAGGGTAGGAAAGATAAGAGGGGATTGGAGTGAGGGAGAAAGTGTGTGTGTGTGTGTGGTGGGGAAGGGGGGGGGGGGGGGTAGAAGTGAGAGTAGGAGGGTTAAAGAGAGAGTAGGGCGGAGGGTCTAAGTGAGAGATGGAGGGTTGGGGTGTGGGGGGGGGGGGGAGAGCTGGAGTAAAGGTGAGCGAAGGAGTGTTGGACAAGAGAAGTGAGAGAGAAGGGGCGTGGGGGGGGGGGGGGGGCAGGGGCTGGGGTAAAGGTGAGCGAAGGAGTGCTGGACAAAGAGAAGTGACAGAGAAGGGGGTTGGGGTGTGGGGGGGGGGGGGGGGGCTGGAGTAAAGGTGAGCGAAGGAGTGTTGGACAAAGAGAAGTGACAGAGAAGGGGGGTTGGGGTGGGGGGGGGGGGGGCGGGGCTGGAGTAAAGGTGAGCGAAGGAGTGTTGGACAAAGAGAAGTGAGAGAGAAAGGGGGTTGGGGGGGGGGGGGGGCGGGACTGGATAAAGATGCGAAGTGCAGTGTTGGACAGAGAGAAGTGAGAGAGAAGGGGGGGGGGGTTGGGGGGAGGGGGGGGGGGGCGGGGCTGGAGTGAAAGTGAGCGAAGGAGTGCTGGACAAAGAGAAGTGAGAGAGAAGGGGGTGGGGGGGGGGGGGGCGGGGCTGGAGTAAAAGTGAGCGAAGGAGTGCTGGACAAAGAGAAGTGAGAGAGAAAGGGGGTTGGGGAGAGAGAGAGAGAGAGAGAGAGAGTTGGGGGGAGGGTAAAGTGAGTGAAGGAGTGTTGGAGACAGAGAGTGGGGGGAGGGGGGTAAAAGTGAGTGAAGGTCTAAAGAGGTGGGGGGGGGGGGGGGGTAAAAGTGAGACGGAAGGAGAGTGGGGTGGGGGACGGGGGGGGGGGGGGGGTGGAGACTAGGTAGCAGTAAGAGAGAAGGAAAGAAGGAATTTGTTTTTTTACGCCCAGTGAACCAGAGAGAGAGAGAGAGAGAAACCCTGCCAATGACATCAACAGACGTGGGACGTGGGAACTGCCTGCTGTTCTCTGACTTATTTACCCTCCCTCCTCCCCAGTTGAATGCACACTCCTATACACTCTGTGGTGTATATACACTGATATATAAATAGCTGCGTCAGTCTTTCTCTCTGTTCACCGTCCCTGCTGCACGGTCAGCCCACGATGATATCGCTCAGCATACCTTGCGAAAACAGCAGACACGCTGTGGCCACGCTCGAAGCGGAAAGGGCCGAAAAGGTTAACGCAACAACAGTGGCCAAGGCACGTGTCACGCGGAGCCAGGCGTCAACAAACACCCCATCCCCCACGCTCCGAGCATCGCTTTCCGGCACCTTCCTCCAAACTCGGCCAGATTTAGTTACGCCACTGAAGGGACATTCTTTATCTTCGAGCAGCTGTCTAGCGACGCGGTCAGCGCGGCCCTCCGAAAGGTTCGGGTGCTAATATGACTGTAGAAGCAACCTAGCGCTAAAGCACGCACGTCAGTAAACATGAGATGCATCCACCCCGGGTAAAAAAAAAAGAGAGTTCCGTCTCGATTCAAACGATTGTGGTTTTATTTGTGCTGGTGTAAACTGTGTTGGCGGCTATAAATGACACGTCTTGTTTTATTTGAGTCGTTTGTAACAAACTTACTACTGTCTGAGCACCAACAAAAAACTGCTCGTTAACTGACAGTTTTCTGGACCCTATGGCGTAACTAAATACGGCAGTGGTTGAAGGAAGGATGTCGTAAACCAGTGCTTGGAGTTTGCAAACACCCCATCCCCCACGCTCCAAGCATCGCTTTCCGGCACCTTCCTCCAAAGGATGGATGTCGTAAACCAGTGCTTGGAGTTTGCCCATCCCCCTTACACATCAAAACATGCCAGGTATTACTATTAAGTATGGTACCTGCAGCTCATACCCTTAAGTCGAAACGTGCCAGGTATTACTGTTCAGCATGGTACCTGCAGTCTGCAGTCTTTTTGAACCGGTTGTACCAGGTTAAATTGGCGTGGTAGGCGACCGACTATGAATAACAGCGGAGCCGAATGGCACTCAAACCTGATTTCGTCCACTTGAAAAGATGCGTGCTTTAATTGCCTCTCAGCCGGTCCATCTCCTGTGTAGTCATGCGCTATTGTCCCCATCCATTTGGGGAGGCGGGGGGGGGGGGGGGGGAGGACTTGGAAGTGCGACAGTCAAAGTAAGTAAGTAGGTAAGTAAACTGGTGTTTTACGCCCAGTCAACCAGTGTAGTGATATCAGGGCGATCGGCGGTCAAAGAACACCACTAAATTCACGGAGGGAAAAGTAAAACAAACAAACAAACAAATGAAAACAAAAACAAAAACGGAAGACTAATAACCGAAGTTTCTGATTTAAATGTATACAGTATATATATATATATATATATATATATATATATATATATATATATATATATATATATATATATATATATAGTGTACAGTATATATCGGTTGTGTGTGTGTGTGTGTGTGTGTGTGTGTGTGTGTGTGTGTGTGTGTGTGTGTGTGTGTAAAAAGAACCACGTGTTCCAGAGAAGTCAGGAAATGGTGCCAATGTACTTTGTGGTAAATAATGATGATCGTATAGTTTATATATAATATGAATTCCTATAAAATGAACTGGTGGATCTGCTGTGTGTGCTCGAATCTCAGCCAGATTCGTTAAAACCTTGCTCTTTTCACTTCTGTGAACATTGTCGTTGTTGGCCGTCACAATCACTAACACCACTGGCGTCTTACACTGGTACAGTAATTAATCAGTGGTGACAGCATTAGGATTGTAGCGGGCGATCTATCTCCCTCAACCTACTTGGATTTCACTTCCATAATGTTGCAAGGACAGGTGGCAGTCTTCACGAAGACAAGTGTGGGTAGCAGTCTTGCCGAAGACAAGTGTAGGTGGTAGTTTTGCCGAAGACAAGGGTAGGTGGCAGTTTTGCCGAAGACAAGGGTAGGCGGCAGTCTTGCCGAAGACAAGTGTAGGTGGTAGTTTTGCTGAAGACAAGTGTAGGTGGTAGTTTTGCTGAAGACAAGGGTAGGTGGCAGTCTTGCCGAAGACAAGTGCAGGTGGTAGTTTTGCTGAAGACAAGGGTAGCCGGCAGTTTTGCTGAAGACAAGTGTAGGTGGCAGTCTTGCCGAAGACAAGTGTAGGTGGCAGTTTTGCTGAAGACAAGTGTAGGTGGTAGTTTTGCTAAAGACAAGTGTAGGTGGTAGTTTTGCTGAAGACAAGGGTAGGTGGCAGTCTTGCCGAAGACAAGTGCAGGTGGTAGTTTTGCTGAAGACAAGGGTAGGCGGCAGTTTTGCTGAAGACAAGTGTAGGTGGTAGTTTTGCTGAAGACAAGTGTAGGTGGTAGTTTTGCTGAAGACAAGTGTAGGTGGCAGTCTTGCCGAAGACAAGGGTAGGTGGCAGTTTTGCTGAAGACAAGTGTAGGTGGTAGTTTTGCTGAAGACAAGTGTAGGTGGTAGTTTTGCTGAAGACAAGGGTAGGTGGCAGTCTTGACGAAGACAAGGGCAGGTGGCGGTTTTGCTGAAGACAAATGCAGATGGCAGTCTTGCCGAAGAGAAGTGCAGGTGGCAGTCTTGCCGAATACAAGTGTAGGTGACAGTCTTGCTGAAGACAAGTGTAGGTGGCAGTCTTGACGAAGACAAGTGTATGTCACAGTCTTGCCGAAGACAAGCGCAGGTAGCAATCTTTCCGAAGACAAGTGCACGTGACAAACTTGCCGAAAACAAGTGCACGTGACAGTCTTGCCGAAGACAGGTGTATTACAACTGCCGTATTCTTTTCGCTTGCGTTAAGTGTACGCGCCTGCTTTTTGTCAATGTGGTTTAGTTTTGATGTTGTCGCTGTGCTTTATTTCCATTTTTATAGGCAGATGATCTACAAAAACTGACGCAGCACATCTACTCTCGTTAGATGCAGGCGTTTCATAGGACAGGACAATCGAAACATATATTCTCTGCCAGAGAGCGGAGAATAACGCTATTAAAAATCGACCAACAAGCAGACAAACTCTTTTACATTACATTAATCCTGAATTTGAATCCCAACCTGAATCCGACGCCAAGCAATGAATTATGCAGGCGCAAAACTCATCACTCAGTCATCAACACTCCCACTCCCAGTCCCAAAGGAACCGTACTCAAGGTTTCATGTAACTCCACGTCCCGGCGTCATGCCGCAGAGATAAATAAGTACCTGCACTGACGTGGAGAGAAGCAACAAGGCCGTATCGCTGCGTACCAAGGCTGGGCTACACTTGTTCCGGTTCGGAGCGAAGGAGATAGAAACAACAGCAGCAACTTTCATCACAGGTGTCGAGCCTTCACCTGTTGATAGTGGGGAAGTATTGCGGGTGGGTGGGTGGCGAGGGGCAAGGTGGGAGGGGGCCAAACGTCTGTGCTGTCAACAGAAAGGAATTATTAGACTGTTGTGGTGGGATTTAGCCCACGAAAAGCGATTCAAACAAAAATAAAGGAAGGATGGAAGGAAGGAAGCAAGGAAAAAAGACGAAAAAGAAAGAACGAAGAAAGAAAGAAAGACGTCTAAAGAGATGCTGAAAAAGGAGGACGGAAGAAACTACGGCAGACAGAAGAAGCAGTACCATGGAACGGAAGACAGGAAACACAGGTCACATTTTTCGTTGTTGTCCACATCTGTTCTGCTCGACTGACTGCGTGTTTGGGAGACAATTCGTTGTGAAGAGGACTTTTTGATCTTAATTTATGTGACCTTACAAACCAAATTTTCTTTTAGCATTAGCAGTGAAAATTAATCATCCGGCCTGGGGATCTTGTTTGGGGCAGTTCAAACATTTGGTTGAGAGATTTGGTTCAGACTGTCTCGTCGTTATCTCCAATCTCAAGGGGGGAAAAGTAGTTGAGAAGATGCTTTTTGCGGCTTCGGGGGTCGGAGAAAAGGGTGTAAGGGGTGGGGGTGTTGGGGGTGGGGTGGGGGGCGGAGGTGGTCGGGGTGAAATCTCGATCTCTTAATGCCTCCTCCCGCTGAAATCTAATGCGGCAACACTGAATGAAATTTCAAGAAATGACAAGTTTTATGTTTCAGAATCGTCTACGATGTCTTTCCATCAATTACTGTACGAGCGAAATGGAATGGGGAAGCCGGGGTTGGGGTGGTAGGGGGGATGGGAGGGGTTGGAGGGGGAGGCTTTCGCTACTACGGAGAAACGGCTTGTTTATCTTCCCACTTGCATCAAGCAGAGGGCGCAACTCCCCAAGAGATCCATAACATCGAATTAACGCCCCTCTTCCCGTGGCAGGGCCAGAAACAAAGCCATAAACTAACCGCGGGGCCCATCAAGGCAGTGGAGAAGACCACCCCTGGAGCTGTAAAGAGATCTTCTCGGGACCCTCCTCCATCTCCCAGAGGAGCCATGCAGTCATTGGCTGGGACGCGTATGGTTCAGAGTAGTCCTGGGCCTTCCCCAGCAGTTCAAGGGCTCGGCTGATAGAGAAACTGTTGACCCGGGGTATCCACAAGAGGGTGAGACATTTGTCGCTTTTACCGGCGTAATTGGGTTGTTCGGCGTGCCAAGACAGACACAGGGGGTGTTCGGGTGTGACAGGCTCGATGCGTTGTCCTACGGGGACCACCATAGACACTATACACTACATTTGCTGTAGTATCTCTGGGTCGACAATGTGGCTGCATGGGCAATTTCTTGGTTTAGCTGGTTCGTTAAACTGGTTTAACGCCGAGTTGTCTCCGAAGAGGTACTGGCGGGGACCGAAATCCCGGGAGGTGGGGGAAGAGGGAGGTTATACCGCTACACTGCCACCCCCAGAATGATTCCAGCATTAAGTCGGGCAGCGATCAACGCCATTTTAATAATATCTCATTAACTGTGAGGGACAAAGTCATAAGACGGTGTCTACAGACCACAACTGTTGAAGAGAAAGGAAAGCCGAAGCGGAATCGAACTGAGATCCATCTGCTTTCCAACCTAACACCTTATCGATATGCCAAACCGGCTCTCTTGCTGGTTTAGACTAACGATGGTATGGAGAATGAGGCTGACAGAACACGTTACACTGCAGTCACATTTCAGGCTGCTCACGTTGGCCAGGCGGTCAGATATTTTGCATTGGAAGACGGAATAAAATGCCCAGGGTAGTCTTTGCCCGCGTTGCCAAAGACGGGATAATAACACACCTGCCTAACGCTTCGCTACACTGTCCCCGGCAGAACGGTGATTTTGCATGGGGCGGCGGAAGTGTGAGCCCGTTATACTGTTTGATGAAAGGGAACCCCAGAGGAGGAGACGTCTGTATTTGTCCCTAATATGTCAGCCCGACATCTGTGGACATCAAGCCCCACACCATCATCAGAGACATCTCTATTTGTCCCTAACATGTCAGCCCGATTTCTGAGGACATCAAACCCCACGTCATCAGAGACATCTCCCGGGCGCTGTGAATAGGGAATGCAATAGAAAATGGACTCACGGCCAGCGGTTCTCCAGACGATTCACGATCTAGTTTGATTTTTAGAAATTGACTTTGACAGTCGCAGTAATACGACCGTGAGTGCTGCCATTTTGTGTCTGGCAGTCTGTGTATGTGTGGCGCCATGAACAAGGTCGGCACGTGTGTTGAAAGCGTATGTGTATTACGTCCCGAGCCAACGTTTTTTTTTCCCCCCTGCTCTTCATTGGTAAAGAAAAAACCAACAAAGGACTTTCGCTGCATAACTGTTGACAGAACAGTCATACGAAGCATGCAAAACTTGCGTCTTGGCTTCAGGTCCTCTGTATTTGCGAAGGTCACACAACTACAGCGTCCATAAACCACAACTGAAGAAGATTAAAAAATGTGAGCTGAAGCAGGTTCAAACTTCGGTCTGTCAGCCTGCTCCTGGCCATGCAAGCCGAACGCCCCCCTCCTTTTTTTTTAAACCACTAGGCCCATGTCGTGATCAAAGACAGCCAGTTAATTAAGGAGTCAGGAGACCCGACGACCTTTAACTGTGGGACAAGACATCACCGACCGAGCCGATGTGCCCTCTTGGCGCGGAAGATAGGATAACAGGGACACTTCGTGACTAACATACGGTCGCAAAGCTAAGCCCCGTGCTTTTGTCGCCGGCGTTACTCGATTAATTCTGGACTGCTGAAAGGAAAACTTGTGTCAGTTCCTACAAAAGTCGGACCACCCGGTGGGTGCAATTTACAGCTACTGTCAGCACGTCTCTATAGCTTTTGCTGGGATTTAGCAAGCACTACTGTCACTTTCCGCCCTCTCTATAGTCAAATCCCGTCTGTAGTTATTGCTGGGATTGAACTGTTATTCCGCCGTCTCACTAGTCTGATGTGGGCAGACGGTTCCAAGTTCGATCCGGCTTCGGTTAGATTCTTTCTCCAAAGGTCGTGTTTTTTGTGTTTTTCACCACCACCACCAACAACAACCAACCAAACACACACACGCACGCACGCACGCACGCACCGCACCACACAACAACAACAACAACAACAACAACAACAACAACAACAACAAAAATCACGACTTTAGCCGAAGCGGGATCGAACTGGGGTCCGTCTGCCTTCATCAGCCTTGAAGACTGAGGACTATGAGCTCAAACTGATTTCGAACCTCGGTCCGCCCCACACTCCGAGCATCGCTTTCCGGCACCTTCCTCCAAACTTGCCAGATTTAAGAAGGATGTCGTAAACCAATGCTTGGAGTTTGGGTCCGCCCTTGACCAAGCACTCCCCCCCCCCCCCCCCCCCCCCCACCGAACTCCCATCAGCACTCGCTTCCATCGCCTTACCACCGGGCCAAACACACCTCCCACTCTTGATCCGGTAGTGTCGGCAAGTCCCCTGCTCCTGTATCGCGTTTGTTGGAAGCACCGAGGTACCATTGCCAGCCCCCTGTATGCAGTCAAGTAAGTAAACATGGTGCTTAACGTCCACAGAAACCGCAAGGCTTATTAGGGACGGGTGCAGTCAAGTCCCTGGCCTTTCTTTTTATACTTGTGTTGAACGTGTCGTGACTGAATGGGACTTAGTCTACATGGAGAGCACGTACAGAAGGGAAACTTAAGAGTCAATGACTCAGAACAAACACGGATATCCATGCTGAAGTCGCTTGCACAGGCTTTACTCTTACTTACGCATTCGTTTGTCCCCAAAGTCGGCCTTGGTGAAGCACGATATGCTTCCTGCTTGGTGTAATTATGTTGGCTGGACAATGATTTATAAAGCCGAAAACGTGCTGGCAGGGGGCCGAACTCTCAGACACTTGACAGAGGGGGGAGGGGTGAAGGTGTGTGTTTGGGGGGGATGGGGGAGGGGGGAGGGGGCAGGGTCGTGTACTATCAACACCAGAATAAATCTGGAAGGGCTGCATTGTCACCACTTATGCCGTTACGCCAGCTGCGGAAGACGAAGTCGCCAGAGCGTGTCCGTAGCCCATAAAATATGATTGTACACGAGAATAAGGTGCTATCTCATTTTTACATCTCAAGCACAACGTCTCAACGTCTGTCTGGGTGGGCGATAGATCAAAGCTTCTGCACTTACCTTGTAGTGTTGCGCGCATTTGTTCGTCTCTTCGCGGGCACTGTATCTCTGATGCTGCATGTTGACAGGTCCGTCTCGTTTTAGCCTGTGTCAGTCAAATCTGTGAAAGCGTTTAAATTCTCTTGCCACTGCTGATTTAGGCGTTTTTCAACCACATTTACTAACACCCTTTTAAAACTCTGGATCGCTTTGCCACCGAAAATCTGAAACAAGAATGACTGCTAGCGTTCTAATTACACCCATTATACGTCATTGTCATGCCAACGTTTTTCCAAGCACCGGACATAGCTCACCCCCCCCCCCACCCCCCCTACAAGATAACGGATTAGCTCTCCATCTCATTTTTCATCGTTTTTCGCCGTTTAATTGTTGTGTAAGTGTCGTTTTGTAGCTTGATAAAGGGGATTACCACTAGAATTCGTATGTCGTGTTTTGTCCTAATAAATAGCGTAATTTTGAACCTTTTACGTGTTTCGATACTGTCACCACCAGAACGACTGTGCATAACGATGAACTGCGGTGAAAGCCGTTTGAGTGTTTCATTAGTTGCGGGAGGCAAAGTCGTAAAGACAGCGTCCATAAACCACAACGTTTGAAGAGAAAGGAGCCCCCAAGCCGAATCAGACCGAGATCTCTCTGCTTACCAGCTTAGCACTTGACCGCTGGGCCAAACCGGATCACAGCGTGACCCTGTGCGGTTGACGGGTACGTTCAGATCCAAGAACTAACTGAAGTAACCTTAGCGCTTGGCTGGACGTTGGTTTAAACAACGTTTTATTCAGACACCGTAATCATAAACACAACAAACAACAGGTACAGGAAACACAAAAGCAGTATGCCTATTTATTTGGCTATACTTTAGATATCGAAGATCTTGACCGTGTTGTTTTACGTCCACAGAAGCGATTAGATATCGAATAAGTATTTAAAAAAAAATTATAGCTCAACGTTCTGGCTGCTTGAGGCATGTGCCTGTGCGTGGTAGCACTGTTACACCCCACGTGATTGAGAAGAGCGTTCAAGTCTGCTGCTGTGCAACAGGGTTACAGCGTTGGAGCTCTTATCGGGGCCTTGTAATGTGTTAAGTGCTTGCTTTAGTGCCACGACGTAACCCATGTCTCCTTAACGCCCGGGCTGCGGCAAGGTAAGAAACACGAGTGAGGGTTATAGGCCTAGCGCACAGTTCTCTAGATGGCGCCGTCCATGTGTCTTAGCGCTTTGACTGACAGTTTTCTGCATGACGTTGCAAATGACTCATTCAGGGACGTCCTGGTTTTTGGGCTGCAGCAAGGTAAGACATAGCCCGGAGTAAGAAAACTAATCTAATTATAATGCAACGGCGACGTTTTTAGTACCTTGACGTAACGTCCTGGTTTTTTCGCTGTAATATCTGAACCAGAAGTATCACAAGGAATCGCTTCGGTGATTTTTCAGTGCTGTGTGACGTGCTGTAACAATGTTTGTGTGGCATCCTGGCTTCTTCGTTGAGGCAGCCGTTATATTATAAAGGTCGAGAGTCACTCAGAGCTCAGGAGCTGTGTGAAAGTCGAGGTGACCGTCCTGAGTAAAGTAAGTAAACATGGTGCTTAACGTCCACAGAAACCATGAGGCTTATTAGGGACGGGGAGAAGGGGGGAAGGAGGTATGGAGGTGCGGGAAGAGGGAGATCATATACCTATCGCTACACTGTCACCACCAGAATGACACCTGCATTAAGATGGGCAGCGATGAGAGCCACTTTAATGTTTCAGTAGGAAGTGATGGACAAAGTCACATGACAGTGTCCACAGACCGCAACCTTTTTGAAGAGAAAGGAGAGCCGAAGCGGTGTCGAACCGAGGTCCTTCCGCTTACCAGCCTAACGCCTTACCGCTAGGCCAAACCGGCTCACTGTGACCGTCCTGGGCTCCCCGTCCCTAATAAGCCTAATGGTTTCTGTGGACGTAAAGCAACATTTGAAGATAACACACTGTCGAGGTTTTAGTGCTATGACGTAACACTTTTCAGTAACGTTCTGTTTCTTCGCAGCGGCAGGGTTAAAAAACAGACGGAAGTATGATTATAACAAGAGACTGTACGCCAGCACCACGCAAGTGCATCCTGGGCGTTAAGCTAAGATTTAAGCCAGCAGGAGCATGTAACGCGCTGTGCGTGCGTTTAGCCGCGTGACGACACAAACCGGAAATGTGAATCGGATTTGCGTCCCTGCCCGGTGACACGGACTGACTGATGCACGTTTCGTTTCCGCCGAAGCAAGGTCGTATTTCTTTTTAAGCTCAGTGCGGCTTAAGTCACAGGATCACGTTCAAGTACGACTGAGCATGAATGACATTCGTCGCAAGAAAGCGGCATTTAAAGTTAAAGCTGACTCAGTGGTAAAATCAGAGACTGGCAAACGTGACGATACAAAAGCGGGCTCGTAGGTTATGGCTAGCAGGAAATAGGAACCGTCATCTCTCGGGATATACTTATGTTCTTTTTGTGGCTACGCTATGTTACTTTGTCAGCACCTGTTTTATTAAGTGATTATGCCACGTTTAAAGGTCAAGACGGTACCTCGTAATAATTGTCGGTCTCGGCTCATGACCGTGTTTCATGACGATGACAAATTGTGTGTCTTACCTGTCATGGTGTGGATTCCTTTTGTGTAGTTTTTGCTGTTGTTGTGCCGACGTAGGTCTTATGTGGCAGCAAAGAAGTGATTACTGAATGAGAATCTTCATGATCTAGTGAGCGGGAAGACCTTTCTGTGGTCAGCGGCTGACTCCAGCGACGGAGACTCCACCCCCGACTCCAGCGACAGAGACTGGGGTCGACAGAGACTGGGGACCCCCTCGCACCCACCTTGCCGTCTCAGTACGTGGGCGCGAGCGTGAGAGGGCCTAGGCTCTACCTGTAATGAGATACACACGTACTTCGTCTCTGTCGCAGACCGGGACCTGCGAGCAGGCAAAGAGACAGTGAACGCTGGCGTGGACGGCGTAGTGAAAGGGGCACCCCCCCACCCCCTCTTACCGCTTATCACCCCTACCCCCTGTCCCCCCAGGCCCTCCGGCCTCCTCTCACTCTCTCGATCTCGCCTTCCCTTGTCCTGCCATTGAGCCAGCAGAGATAGTAGGGCAGGCGAGGTCTCTGTGGGCAGCGTGACCAGTTGGTGAGTAGCGCACTGACAAGGCGGGCAGGCGGGCGGGCGGCTAACTCGCATTGATCAAGTTCTCCCGGCGCTGCCGATCATTCCCTCCCACGCCACTTTCGCCGTTTGATGTGCACGGAGCGTCGTCAGTTCTGGCCATGGGATGAATGCGGCGTTTGGAACTTCGCTAATAACTAGAGAAAGAGAAGAGAAGAAAAGAAAAGTTATAAAAAAAAGAGGAGCTTGCGCCTGAAGTGGCCCGCGGCACCCGCCTCGCCATCATGGTGCATGTGCATGCCAGTAATTCGATCAAGCTGCGATGATAGATGGATTCCATGGAAGGTGAGATCGACCGTTCAGCTCTGGCGCGTGCAGTCGGCGTGCCGTGTGTTTTAACGGGATATTAGTTCTGGCCAACGCGGAACTTGCTCGTCTTCATCGCCGCACCGCCGTCGAATCGCATACACGTGCCAAGTGCGATAGCAGATCGTGTGTCTATATCTCTCTTTGTGGTTGGCGGTGTTTTCGATGGATGTAGCAGAAAAGCAGCAGCAGCAGTGGTTGTGACGGAGCCAATTCCTGTCTGTGGAGATTGTTTTTAGAAGTGTATAGTTACGGTGATGTGCTGATACATGGTCTGGATCGCAGAGCTGGAGCTGACAGGCGCTGTGTTTTTGTGTGTGAGAATTACGGAGATGCGGCGTTGATAAGAGATCATCTTGGAACTGAGCCCGGGTGTGTTTTGCTGGAAGGCAAGGTTGCCGTGTGTGTTTGTGTGTATCGGCGTCAGTCAAAGAGACCGACAGATGAGGGCCTACGCTTCTTGCGATCACCTGGCCTCCAGCACAGTGCCTACCACTGTCAGCATGATGAAGAAAGAGATGTAAGTGTTTGCATTGTTTTGAATTTCCTTTTGTATCCAAGGAATGAGTGGACAATTGCCGGTGAGGTTGACAAAATAGAACAGCTCGAGAGAAATGTACTGACCTATACGACGACATATAAAGAACAATTAAAAACACAAATGCTTTTGACACATAGTCCAGACGAAGAATGCCATGTGTCGAAAGCGCTTGTGTTTTTAATTGTTCTTTATGTCAGTGTCGTCGTATAGGTCAGCACATTTCTCTCGAGCTGTTCCGCCTATTTCTTTTTGTGTTTGAATTGTGTGACATTGTATCTATAGGAAAGCTGCAGCTGAATATGATTCTTGTTACATTTCAGTTAGTGCAGCTCATCAGTTTTAGTTGAATTTCCTATTTTTATATCGCCTGAGGCAACCTTCTCAGTCATAAAAATCTCCCTTTATATGGTTGCTATATGAAATTTATTAGTGCTGAGGCGGCTCATTTGTGCCGCATTTCTGTTGTCCATGCCGCGAACCACCAGAACTGCTGTTACTATTAATGCTAGTAACAGTGTCGCCTGTGTGGGCGTAGATCAGTGTCGGACTGACGCGAACAACTGACACAGGATCTCGTTGAGTGGCGCGTCATGTTTCGTCAGTTAAGAATATATTTCAGAAACCCCATGGCCCAATGGGGGTACATGAAACATAAGTCAGTGAAAGAACATCTGGCAACTTTCACAATGGTTAGACACGGCAATATCACACACACACACACACACACACACACACACACACACACACACACACACACACACACACACACACACACACCCGGCACACACACACACACCCGGCACACACACACACACCCGGCACACACAAATGCAAATGCATACATCAAAAAGAAACAATAAAATCACACGCATTTCCAAAACAAGCAAGAAAAAAACAAAAACGACAACAAGAAAAAAGCAGAGAAAAGAGGATCATAAAAAAGCAAAAACAATAACCAAAACTGCCTCCACCCCCCAAGACAAACAAAAGCAGGTAGAAAAAAGAAGAGAGTTGGGTACAGTCACACACACACACACACACACACACACACACACACACACACACACACACACACACACACACACACTGCATGACAAGCTGGCCGCCAAACCGACACTGACTGACCACAGTTTGTTCCCTGATATGCATCGACTCGGAAGACTTATCGTAAAAGACCCCCCTCCTCCCCTACCTTTTCTCCGAGTCCGGGCCAATAGTCAGTCAGGGTGAACTGGGCCGTGGCCCATGATCAGTCCCTTTAAACTGCAAATGGCGGAATTCAATCAAAGACCCCACTTGCACGATTCAGTGAATGATGTTCCCCCGGTCCACTCCACTCGAGTGGACGGTGCTGGTGTTCGGTCATCCTGAACTCACACTAGCTTGTTATAAAACTTATATTCATGGAGCTATATATAGGTCCATGGTTATATTAATCAGGTGCCGCCGGCAAGTGTTCGGGGCGCCATTTTTGTCACGTTCTGAATGGAGTCACCGGGGTTGGCTGAGGTAGTTTCCTCCATCCCGAGGCGATCTGGTTCGTCTTCAAAGCGTGAGCGGTTCCAAAGTCCGCGAAACAGCGTCCGGCGTCCACCTGATCATGCTGAGTGCAGCTGGGGAGTTTGGGCAATCAGATTGACTTGACAGTCATGCACACGTGTTGTGGTTTGTCTGTGCTGGATATTCAGGCTGCTGCCTCCGGGGAAAACCAGCAGCCACAGTACAAAGCTGGCCGATTTAGAGCGGAGTCTACGGTACTGGGACATCTGTGACGCAACTGCCAATTTAAAACGTGTGTACAAGCAATGCTAGCTTTTTGTTTGTGGATCCAAAGACATAAAAGGTTCAAAAGAACGTTGTTTATTGGGACAAAACACAACCTGCAAATGTTCGGGGTAATCCCCTTTTATTAGTAGTCATTCTTGTTTCAGATTTTTGTTTGTGGGTACGAATGTTCTTCCGGCTTCGATTTTAGGCCATCTGTCTCGCGGTCTACTCAGGGTTTGTCTGGCCCGGCTACCGTCTCTGTTCCTGTCTGTCGGACTGACTCTCCCTCCTCCATACGGTCCCTCCTCCTCTCTCCCTCTCCCCTTTTCTCTCTCTCTCTCTCTCTCTCTCTCTCTCTCTCTCTCTCTCTCTCTCACTCCTCTCTCTCTTCCTCCTCTCCATCTCCCTACTCAACACGATTTTGAAGAACATCCCTTGTTAAACGAGTGGCCAATGCAATGGCCAAATTGAGGACAGTTATGTGTATTCCTACGGAGAGGTAATGCGGGAAAATATTTGAGAAATGACTGGGTCGAGTGGATTGATTTCCAACGTGCGTGAGACTCTCCAATAATTACGCCCCGGTGGGACAGTGGCAGGGGGCGTCATGGCAGTGCCTCACGTCGTCACCGCCCTCAGCTGATAACCCCCCACTTTTTGCAAAGCCGGGGGAATCTGATCCAGCCATAGCCACCTGACCTCTCGCCGCCTTAGATCCCCCATTATGCCGCCCGACAATACCCAGTCTCGAGGTCCAGGTACAGGGCGCAGACCGCACCATGAATGGAGGAATTCCCCGCGTTCTTTACCGGGCCTCTGTTCCTTTAATGACTCCTCCTTCCTTCCTCACCTCCCACCCCTCCCCCCCCCCCCCCCCCCCCCCGCAACACCCTCCTCCGCCCCCCTCCCCGATCCCTCTCCGGTATGTTCAACTTCGTGTCGTGCCGGCCACAACAGTACGGCTGTGTTTGCCCATGATCTGTCACTTCGGGCTGTCTTCACGGTGACTTAGTTTGGTTTGTCGTCTATAGCCTACTGAGAGCACTATAATACATGTACCCACGTTCGGCAAAAAAGGCAGTATTAGACTACTAGTATGTCCTCAAGTATGTCACGTTTGAGAAAATCCCATTCATGGGCTGTTCCGGCATTTGAAGAGAAGATCTGTCTGTGACGTGAGCTTTGCCTCGTGCTTTGCTTGGTTATTCACTGACCAAAGACTAGATGCAGGGGGGGGGGGGGGGTAGGCCTTTGGAAGCTGTACAGGTGGGCGGGCACTCAGAGTAGTGTGACTAGAGTTCCCGCCAAAACCAGGCGCGTTTCACATTCACTGGAGGCCATGAAGCGCACAGCTCACCTTCATGGACTGTCCCTGGGACAATCGACAAACAAGGGGAATTAATGCCGCTCAATTGACGTCACGTGGACCGCAAGGGACACAACAACAACAACAGACGCCAGACCCGCCCACGGCGTAGGCAGGACAATGCTCTTGTTCAGTTTTATGCATGGACCTACATATTATATATAATACATATAGGTCCATGGTTTCATGCTCACGGCCGGTAACTCTCACCTTAGGATGCTGGTTGCCGTTGGGAGAGAGCAAGGCAGTCATTAGGTACTTAGGTGTACATAGTCCGTGACCGCACACAAAGCTTGCTGTAGCAGCTCTGGTAGTCGTGAACACCGATTAATTATTGTTACTATATAAATCTCCGATTGCCTTAAGAATCTGTTCACGAGTCATCGCCGATGACCGTTATTTTATCACTGCAGGTCATGTTTAAAATGAATTATGTCATAATCGATTAAAAATTGTAGGTGAAAATATGTATCATCAAGTAATCGACATAATTAAAATTGTGTGTGTGTGTGTGTGTGGGGAGAGAGAGAGAGAGAGAGAGAGAGAGAGAGAGAGAGAGAGAGAGAGAGAGAGAGAGAGAAAGAAGAGAGAGAGAGAGAAGAGAGAGAGAGAGAAGAGAGAAGAAGAAGAAGAAGAAGAAGAAGAAAAGAAGGAAGAGCTTTAGATAGGCCTGTTGATCGAATACCAACCCACGCTTAGAAGGGGATTCCAAGCGAAGTCCCAAATTGACCTGAACTCGAGGAAAATATATTATGGCAGGCTTCGTATAGTTCAGTTTCACTATGATGAGTCATCAGTATTATGCAACAGATCAAAATATTTGGGTTTATTTCTTTTTCTCTCTGAACTAAAGAAGAGCAGAAAAAAGTTTGGCTTGTGTCATAATGCCGGCCTTGTTGGTGACGGCGCATATTATATATATATTTATGTTCACAAAATGCCAGACACAGAATGTTTTCAGGACTTTCAAGCGTCATTAAAAAAAAATAATCATTAATCGACTAAAATAATAATTATAAACACACACAAAATCCCTCCGAACAAACAAACTGCAGTGAGTTTTTGTTTTGTTTTTGTTTTTAATTCGGCCCACTATTAAACAATTTAAAGGCAACTTTGAGGAAACTTAGGAGAGACGGGGTGGAGCGCATATCATGGGCTTTTCCGAGTGCATAAACCTATAGCATATTGAACTGAACTGTTCACTGTAGAATCCGCAATACTACTCCGTTTCGCGTCACGAGTTTGTCCCTCTAGATCGACGCAAAGCTTCTACAGACGAGAGTCCACGCATCACTGTCTGTGGCGAACAGTTTCAAAATAATACACGACATGGTAAACAACTAGACTGGTACTTGTTCTGCCGCTCTTTGGGTAGTTGTGGTGGTGGTGGTAGTGATCTCTGGTCTCGTGTCTCCCACGAACTGAGTCGACGCTTTTATTCAGCAACTATTTTGAAATATTTACAGCCTCTGCAAAAAACAAAACAATCTCTCTCTCTCTCTCTCTCTCTCTCCTCTCTCTCTCTCTCTCTCTCTCCAGACATATCTAAAGAGAGAAAAAGGCATCCGAATCAAATATATATATTAGAGATAACATCACCATAAAACGTAAACGCAGGTATAATTGCCTGAGTGTACGTTTTGTGGATTGGTGTGTGTCGAGCAGGTCGCTTGTCAGGGGAGGATATATATAATCCCAGGAGAATTCGATAGACAACGCGCGAGTGGCTCCGTTTGTGCCGCCTGAGCAGCGGTGCGTGACTGGTTTATAGACTGCCCCACGAGAACCCACATCAGAGAGACCGCCTCATCAAGAGAACAGGGGTTGTTAATTGGAAGTCGCGCACGGACAGGACCTGGACGGTTCTGGCGTGCCCTGCTTTTGTTCTAGCGCGAATGCAACACGTATGATGCATAGCCTTTACAACACAGTAGGCCACGTCGTGACGGTGATGCCTGGCACCTCCAGTAAATTATGATGCTGCTGCCCGGAAACCCCGCTTTCAGTGTGGAGGCTGAAATTAATTGTGTGACACGCCTGGGCGTGTGTGTGTGTGTGTGTGTGTGTGTGTGTGTGTTTCTTTTTCTTTTTTGCAACTGCCTCTAGTTTAGTTTTGGAATTTATTGTCTTGGGGATGAGAGAGGGGGGGGGGGAATGATGTACTGTATGCCCTGAGCCAAGGAGTCCACGAGGGAGTCACGTGTTGTGAAGTGCAAGTTCGCTTGGAATGTGTTGGAACGTACTCGTCTCGCCATCGCTAAATGACACATGACTGAAGTAGGATTACGCCTCTCCCGCTTCACCCACCCCCCACCCCCCACCCCCCACAACCGTAAAAAGAAAGAAAAAAGAAAAAGAAAAAAAAGAGAAAAAAAAAACCCCAAGCAACCAACGAGGCTAAACTAGAAGAGAGGGAAAGCAAAAGTCAGAAAAAAAGAAAAAGATGAGGAAGAAGAGGACGGAAGACGGACTGAAGTAAACCAATGATATATTGTTTCTCTCGTTTAATGTCGATTTCACTGAGGAAGAACAGGAAGAGACGGAAGACAGATTGAAAGAAACCAATGACATGTTGTTCCTCTCGTTTAATGTCGATTTTATGTGCGTTGAGACCGATAAACCAACAGTTACATGATATATCATGATACGCTTGAGCGTGTGCCTGTTTTACTTTAAACAGCCTATCACGATCCCAAATTTGACAGCATATAATTATAGCATTGGCCATCGCATGGTATCGGCCCGGAATAGTGGATCCATTGTTAGCACGACTGCGTCGTAAGTTGAGGGCGGCAATAATTACGTCACAGAAACCGTACGGACTGTTAGGGACGGTAGCCCAGGACGGCCACCTCGACTTTCACGCAGGTCCTGAGCTCTCTGGCTGAATGGTTCGTTCTTGGGTCTTAATGTCCTCGGATGTCATACAACATAATTATTAGAGACAAGCAAAGGCTGAATGGTTTCCATTCTACTTAATGTCCTCAGATGCTAAAGAGCATAACTATTAGGGACAGTTAGGCTGAATGGTAAAAGTAAATAAGCATGGTGCTTAACGTCTACAGAAACCATAAGGCTTATTAGGGACTGGGGCACACGGCTGATTGGAACCGAGGTACGCCTTAAGTACCGCTGCTGCTGGACAACAGCTAGTTTCTCTCAAATAGAAAGTCTCATGCTGGCGTCTGACCCACTCCCTCCGCGGTGACGCTTCAGTTGGCCCCTCATCTCCAGCAGCAGCCTTCCCGGTCCTTGTCTCTGGGTGATGGGTGATGACCACTTGGGGATGTGACACGTTGGCTTGTTGCTAGTTACGGCTTCAGATTGACACGTCAAGCCGACTTCTGCCAGGTGTATTGTTATTGTTCTCAGCGTGCTTCCGCTGCGGCCGGTCCGGACTGGTCCGCACATGCTGCATAACGATACAGGCCTCGGCTTGTTCCATCAAAGGCAGCCTGTGGTGATGATGATGTAGAGCTTCATGTCCTCGGATGTCGGTTGACATATTAGGGACAAACTGTGACCGATGCCTAAGCATGGTTCAGTGTTGCATTACGTCCATAGAAACCGTGAGGCTCATTAGGACGGAAAGCCCAGGACGGCCACCTCGACTTTCACACAGCTCCTGAACTCTGCAGCCTGTGGCAGCAGCAGTCACTCTTTGTTCCGGCGTCGGTGCTGGGCACTGGCCGGCACTGCTGTTATTACGGGTCGTTGATCGCGGCTTGAGTGGACGTTTTCAGTCCATGAGGGGCTTGAGCAGGCTTTGGGTATGTGGGTCATTTAGCTGCAGGGTTCACTGGGCTGACGGTTGTGACTGCTGCAACAACAAACACACTCGGTTAGAGCACCGCACAGTGACGTCTGAAGTGATTCAAATATCCACGCCAGATCTGCGTTTTGACTGTGTGGTTTATCACGTTTTTCTTTGCTCTTCTTGGGGTACCGCGGATGCTGAAGTTCAGACTGGGCGTTAAATATTAACAATAAACCAAGCAGTCGCATAAATTCGCGGGTTTGATCTTAAACAAGATATAAATCCGTATATATTTTGTCAACATTTTGGAAGAAATTGCGAAGCTGCTGAATAAAATTTGCATGGACTACATCGGCTTGGAGAAGTTGCATGCGCGCGTGGCTTAACTTACTGTGCTAGGAAAACTAGTAGGTTTCAGCTGGTACGGCACGCTCCGATCGTAAATGTCGATGCATTATGTAAGTTATGTTTGAACCCTGTGACAATATTGACCGCTGAAGTCGCCTGGTGGCCTCGTCTGACAATATTGACCAGCAAAGTGACCCTCTTTTACAGTTTAGCTTGACCCGAAGACCGCTTGACCGGTCGTCGCACCTGTCGCCTCCTCCCCCCCCCCACCTCGTCCCCCGCCCTGCCAGTTATCGGCATTCCAGATACTGCGGCGTCCACACCGCACGATTGTTGTCTGCATTGCCTGCAGCGAAATAGCCCTTCTCTTATCTCTCTGTTACTTTCTCGCACTTGGTTGTATTTCATTGCGTTCTACTGTTACATTTTCCAGTTCCTTGGAGCATTACGCTTCGTTGTCGTTCAAAGTTCGAGACGGGCGACTTTCCAAAGAGTGAATTGAAGTGCTATGTTTTTTGTTTTTTGTTTTTTTCTTTCCCCCACCGCTGTTTGTTTGAGAACCTGTGTTGCTTACACCGCGAAAGAAGAACACGCGCGTTGGCTTTCTGTCTAATCCTTGTTTCAACTTACCTGCTGGTACACAGTGTGCCCGGGGATCAAACTGATTAATAACCAATACTTCGGTCTCCCGGAAACGTCGATGTGGCTCCCAAACATGAACGTGTTTTATTGTTGTTGTTGTTTTTCTTTGCATGTAGGTGTTGTTTTTGTGTTGTTGTTGTTGTTTTTTAACACATGCACTTGTTGTGACGGGTATTGATTTTGTAAGAATAAGATCAAGCTGTGACAACAAACGGGTTTCGGCCTGAATAAGACTTAGCAACTAGCCCCAGAGAGCACACATTATTATTTTGACTTTCAGTTGTGTAGAAAAACAAAGTATGGGTTTTAGTTGCAAATATATGATGGTAGTACCAGAGTAGTAGTAGTAGCAGTAGTAGTAGTGTGTGTGTGTGTGAGTAAAGTGTGTAGTGTGAGGTGATGTTGTGTTTTCATGTTGTGTTTAGGTTCAGTCAAAAGAGAAACTAGTTCGTCGTAAACTATTAATGGATGTAATTAGGTTAAAAACGTAACAACTAGTCTGGTAACTATAATGATAATAAAATGTAAACATACAGCATATGTGTATACTTATATATATATATCTAAACTAAATACCATGAGTATTTTTTGAGCTTGAAAAGCGTGTGTGTGGTGTGGTGTGTGTGTGTGTGGTGTGTGTGTGTGTGTGTGGAGAGAGAGAGAGAGAGAGAGAGAGAGAGAAGAGAGAGAGAGAGAGAGAGAGAGTTGTTTGAAATTCAAAGCAGATGTGCCCCAGGGTGTCCGAACACTTGCGGATTTACTCATCAGTTTTAAGACCTGTGAGATTGAATTGACATCACCGCCAGGATCGTTTAGCCTGACTCAGGCGGGGAAAAAAGATATCGGATCTTGCCTCTGGGCCCGCTGTGCGCGCGTAGATTGCGATTAGGGGAACGACATTTAAATATATATATATATATAGCCAACATTGGATTCCGACCTCGGTTTCCGTGGGTGTGCCATATTCAGATCAGACTGGAATGTTGTTAAAACCGCAGCGCCCAGTCGTCCGTGTGCTGAACCTTCCAATCGGAATCATTCCGGATTGTGTCGCAGACACCGATGGGTGGCTAGAACGCAATGACTAAGCATTTAGTAGTAGCAGTAGCAGTAGCAGAAACGGTAGTAGCAGCAGCAGAAACAGAAATATTAATAGCAGTAGCAGAAACAGTATTAGTAGTAATAGTAGTAGTAGTTTAGATACAAAAGAACTTTATTATTTTACAATATAATACGAATGAAAATGGAGGGAAGAAATATTGTCTAGAAGCCGTACAACACTAAAACAGTTAACAGTTTAAAATAGCAGGGTTAAAAGTAAAAATAACAGGGGTAAAAGTAAAAATAACAGGGGCCAAAGGTGTGTGTATTCACAGAGAGAGAGAGAGAGAGAGAGAGAGAGAGAGAGAGAGAGAGAGAGAGAGAGAGAACCATCTGTTGGTACTTGAGCCAGAACAATCAATAGTCATACACATCACTCGCACAGGTTGGCGCGGACCTCAAGTAGCTTCCACATTGCACAACCCCCCTCCCACAAACACTCTGCGTCATCCCCATGCCTACCATTCTCGGATCCCGCACAGTCAACAGGATTCCCCAGTGCTGCGCAGTTTTTCATAGTTCAGGAGCTGTGTGAGAGTCGAGGTGGCCGTTCTGGGCTGTCCGTCCTAACGAGCTTGCTGGTTTCCGGGGACGTAAAGCTATATTGAACCATGCTTTGGCTTTGGTCTCAGCTTGTCCCTAATATGTCAACCGACATCCGAGGACATTAAGCAACACTACTACCTACCTACCTGTGCAGTTTTGTGGTATTCGCAGGGCAGGTCTGTTGTTCAAGACCTTTGATTTCTTGCGTTGCAATGTGACTAAACCAGAGCCAGTATAGATCTTCCCGGCGGGGTAACCAGCATGTGACTACATCACAATCAGCATCTTCTCGAGAGAATCAGCGCGTGACTAAATCACAGTCAGTATCTTCTCGGGAGATCAGTTGGTAACTGAACGAAGCCAGCATCTTCATGATAATTAACGCGTGACTAAATAACAACCAGCATCTTATCGAGATAATTTATTTATTGCGTGACTAAATAGCAACCAGAATCTTCTCGAGAGAATTAACGCGTGACTAAAACAACCAGTATCAGTCTTCTCGGGAGAATCAGCTGGTGACTAATCGCAGCCAGTATCGTTTAAGGAGAACCAGCTCATGACTAGATTACAGCCCGTATCTTCTCGGGATAATTTAGCGCGACTAAATCACAGCCAGTATATCTTCAGGAGAACCAACGCGTGACATGGTTCAGGAGCTGTGTGAGAGTCGAGGTGGACGTCCTGGACTGTCCGTCCTAACGAGCCTTCTGGTTTCCGTGGACGTAAAGATTTATTGCACCGTGCTTCGGCATTGGTCACAACTTGTCCCTAATATGTCAACTGACATCTGAGGACGTAAAGCATCACTTCATCATCATCATCAGCGTGACAAGATCGTAGCCAGTATCATCTCAGGGGATCCTGACCATAACTAGATCACAGCCGGTATCTTCCCGGGACTCAAGAACCAGCATATGACCAGCTCGCAGCCAGTATCTTCTCAGGAGAATCAACACGTGACTAGCTCGCAGCCAGTATCTTCTTCCGTTCTCGGGAGAACCAGCCCGTGACTAAGTTAATCATAATCAGTATCTCTCCGGTAACCCGCACGTGACTAAATTAAACCACAACTAGAATTTTTTAGTGAGGTCCAGCTAATCAGATTGAGGGGATTCCAGATGGTCTATCTTTGGCGTTTAGTACCGCGTGGACAGGGTAGGTAAAATTAGTCATCTTTGTAGTAAATACTTCACCGTTGACTGAATCCATGAATGAATGGGTAGCAAATCTTTCTTGGGAGCTCTGGCATTATTTCGTAGGGTCGTGAAGTTAATGGAATAATACGCGCTGTCGGGGCGCCGTACTGTTGAACGATTGGCTTACGTTTACAGTATCGGTGAAAATGTTTGCAGCCGATAAAATAGTCGAAGAGGAATTAAATGAGAACTTTCGTCACCGCGTTTGGTCAAAATGCTTCGCAGCGTGTAATGTGCGAAATGCGACAGCCACTAAAAAGAATCGAATACAAATGCCTGGTGAACTCAAGATAAAATTTTGTCAGTATCCACACCTGCGTTATGTATACAGTCAGTATGTGTGTTTGTAGTGCGTTTGTTTGTTTTTTGTTTGTTTGTTTTTGTTTTTGTATAATACTTTATGTAAATTGTTTTGGTAGGACTATGCTCTACATGTGTATAAAATATCATATTTAGGTTAATATGTATCATGTGAGCGCTCAGGGCGTTGATGAGCGCATGATAAATGTACATTATTATTATTATTATAATGTAAATACGGTAGTTTGTAGACCACCGAACAAACACCAAATCTCAGGGGCAAACAAGTTATGCAACAACCGACCGCTGTTGCCAGAGGCGTTTCCAAACCGTGCACCACTTTACACGAAAACAACGGGATCAGTTCCTGGACACACCCACTGAAAGCAAACTGCCGGGTCTCGGCTGTGGCGGCGAACAGTACTAATCATTGTGTATTCTCACAAGGACACTGTGTGCGTTTTGCATACGCGCACTGCCCCGTGGCGTAATCAATAAACTCAAAGTACCTCGACAAGATTTTGTACAATTTCCGTCCATGTTTGTTCAACAGCATACAAAGGCTGATCTGCCTCTCCTCTCCCCCACAACTAAAGAAAAAGGGGGGGAGGGGGGAAGGAAGTCTAAAACCTCTGTTTGGAGCACTCTTTTTTTTTTGTGGTGCTTTTTTGAGGGTGGGGGCGGCGTGTTGGCAGGAGTACTCGAACGAGTGCCAGCATGGACCTTTTGCGTTATCGTGGAATGGGTTCCAGCCTAGCTGTGAATGCTTTCTTGATTGACTTGTGCAAACGACTTCGCCCCGAGAGCCGATTCAAAATTAGACCCCGTGTTTAACTTCGCTCGCGCGGCCATATTTTGGCGATCGATTCGGGGCTGCCGAAAGGAGGGTTTGATCCCCGGCTTTGATTGCGGAATGCTGTCGGTGTTGGTTGGGCCGGCGAGCCCCTTCTGCGTCAGCCGTGTCAAGGCCGCTCTGGGCGCCGTGTGTGTTGCACTAGCAGGCAGGTTCTGCTGTGGGAGTGTTGTGGGGTACGGTGTGCACGTGGCGAGGGAGATAGCGTATCGTGCAGCCTCCCGCACGGACTGCAAATAGTGGGGCAAGGTTAACGCGGCCAAAATAAACCAGCAAGGTAGATCGTTGATTGTTGCCTGATATTTAACGCGCAGTCGACAACGAAGGTAATACACACGCAACTTACTGAGTTGCCGCACAAGCGCGCACGCGCGCGCGCGCACAGTCACACACGCGTGCGCGCGCGCACACACGCACGCACGCACGCACGCACGCGCGCGCGCGCACACACAAACACACACATATACATACACACACACACACACACACACACACACACACACACACACACACACACACACGAAGAAGAAGAAGAAAGAAAACAGAATCCACAGCATGAAAAGAACCTTTCAATTTGACAGGTGGATTCTCAGTGGCGGAGGGGACCTTAATTTCTGCGTTCGCGGTACGCTACCGCAGAGAGACAATAAACACTCAAGCGAACAGGTCATCAAGTCGGGAACTGCGCTTCTCTGTCAGTACTTTCGTATAACCCATAGCTAGGCTATATTATGTGTGCAACGCCTGCCGTCACTGACTTCTGGTAGCCTAATTGAAGTATTGTGTGTGTGCTTCGTCAACAAGAACGTTTCACAAGTCACTGCGGAATGAGATGCGACTTTGCCCCCCCCCCCCCCCCCCCCAAATGCCCCCCCCCCTCTCTCTCTCCCCCCCCCCCCCCCCCGTCCCCACCGTCCTCTTCGTCAGTACAAGATTTTGCCGTTTTGACCATTGAATCAGTCATGTCTGCCTCATCCTAATAACTAGAAGATATTTTATTAAAGTAAAAAATCTGTTGAAACCCCCCCAAACAAAACAGCAAAGCAACAACAAAAACAACAATTTAAAACGGCAACAACAAAACAAAGCATCAACAACAACAACAACAACCCATAAGATAAAGCGGAGAACAAGAAGAGGAAGAGGAAGATCGTAGGGTAGGCATTGTGGAATTGTACCATGATTGTCATTATAAGGAGAACAGAACCAGTAGCAGTATTCTCGTTCAAGGACCTTCGTTCATTGGTGGTAAAATTCGGCCCTTTGCCCCGTTACTGACCTCTGTGGAACGACGAGAGGAGGACACTACGTGTTCTTTTTGTGTCTTCCCTGCTTGGCCTCTCCCATGGGGGGGGGGGGGGGGGGGGACCACACAACACTGGTCAGCACACCGTGAGAGAACCGGACATTGACATTATTTTGTCACCCGAGACTCAAGATCAGGATTGTCCGACGAAAAGGTTTCTCTCTCTCTCTCTCTCTGTTCGTCCGTTGTTTGAAGGCCGTCTTCATGGCATGCACGCACACACACACACACACACACACACACACACACACACACACACACACACACACACACACACACACCTATTGTCAGAGCTTGGAGCTTCTTCTAGCTGACCATTGCAGCCACTGACACCGACTGGTTGCGAATGAGGCTTAATGTCCTCAGATGTCGGGTTAACATATTAGGCAGGGACAATACGGCCGGCTGAATACCACAGCGGTTGTAACGACTGAGTTCGGGCCCTGCTGATCCCAGCTGGCAGACTTAGCAAAAAGCTGACCGCAAAGAGCGCTTTCCTGTCCGGTCAGTTGAACAGGGCCCTTTGGGGGCGTTTGGCGTCTTTTGTTGGCCACCTTCAGTTGTTTTCCTACCGTCCAGACAAAGATGCTATCGGACAGTCATGTTCTGTTTGCTCGTGTGCCCGTCCTGTTTGCTCACTGGTCGTTTTATGGACCATTGCCCTTTCCCCTGTCAGCACAGACCTGCTCACGGAGGGGGCTCTGTGGAAGAACAGAGGAAAAGGACAATGGTTGAGTTTGTTGATAGCTTGGGACAGGAAAACACGGGGTGCATACCGTGAGGGTCGAGGTTCTGTGAACTCTAACATTATCCCCCAGGAAGAATAGGAAATATTTACACTGAATATATATATATAGTATACACCACAAAGGAAGGAAGACCTTGGCCTAAAACGAAAAAAAGAAGACGACGTAGACATTATTGCCCCTCTCCCCCTCATCCGTCCCAAAATAATGCAAATAAGTGTTAGCTGTTTGTTGTTAGACCTGCATTGAATAGAGAGATCGTCCCCCATGAAAAACAAAAACATTTATGCTATATACCACAAAGGAGGATCTTCGCGAAAAGGAAAGGAGGAAAAAAGAATGCAGACAGTATTAACCCCCCGATTTCAGGTGTTGCGAGTATACGCACCACGCCTCTTCTTCAGGTGAAGAGGTTCGAATCATTCTAAGTTCTCTGCGTTCACCGCACACTGCAACGACTGCCCGCCCAACAAGCCAAGAAGTGTAGGCCTAAGTAAGTAAGTAAACTTGGTGCTTAACGTCCACAGAAACCATAAGGCTTGTTAGGGACGGGGAGAAGTGGGGGAAAGGGGGTATGGAGGTGGGGGAGAGGGAGATTATATACCTACCGCTACACTATCACCACCAGAATGATTCCTGCATTAAGATGGGCAGCGATGAGAGCCATTTTAATATTTCAGTAGGAAGTGATGGACAAAGTCACAAGACAGTGTCCACAAACCACAACCTTTTTGAAGAGAAAGGAGAGCCGAAGCGGTATCGAACCGAGATCCTTCCGCTTACCAACCTAACGCCTTACCGCTAGGCCAAACCGGCTCATTGGGTAGGCCTGTAGGCTTTGGTGCTTAAGTAAGAAGTGTTTCTGTAGTGGGCAGAGCTCAGGAGCTGTGGGAGGTGGGCCTGAGCTCATTTCCTATGCCACTCTTCCCCGTCCCTTATAAGCTATACGGTTTCGATGGATGTAATTTGTAAAGCACCTTGAAAGTAGACTTGGAATGGTCATGGTCTCATGCAAACTCCAAGCACTGGTTTACGACATATATATATATTATAGCCTTCTTCCTTGGAGGAAGGTGTCGGAAAGCTATTCTCAGAGTGAGGATCTCATGGTCATGGTCATGTTGGCTCAGTCGGAGATCTTACCACAGGGCCTCTGGTTCACTGTTAAAGATGTGGTGATGGAGTTCTAAACCTCTCTCTCTCTCCATGCTGCCCCTCGTTCACCTTTAAGTGAACAGGCTGTTTGCCAGGCGTATCGGCGCGACATCAAAGGGTAAGGGGCAGCACCCCATGACAATTGACCGTCAGGGGAGAAAGGTTGAACTGTCCCAGAAAGACGCCGTAAACTGTGTGATAAAATACCTGGACCATGGTATTACATAGTGTTACTTTTTCATTTAGTGATGTGAGCAAGTGCTCTTTGTACGTTTTTACAATAATCCCGCCCCGGTTATCAGATCTATGCAATTTCATTACTGTACTGTTAGTAACCCGGGAACCGGAGCAGACGACGCTTTTGTTTTGAAGCGCTGCGTGTTGCGTAACGCCACATGGCCTTCTCACAGCCGACCGGCGATAGCCGCTGGAGCGCGCCATTTTCAAATCTGTTTACTCCCTTAATATTTTGACCGCTTGTTTGTTTACCTACTCTTTGTTCACCTAGTCCTTTTTATGCACTAAGTCATGTGGAATATAATTTGGCATCTTAGAATGTTTATTTAGATCTTATTTAGACGCAGGATCGAGCTTAATCAGTTGCCGATTCCTCTCTAGGTCCATTCTTTTTATAGCCGTCGTCTGCATGGCGCATTTTCTGTGTAGTACTAGTGAATAGTAGTGAATCGTTGTTTTGACTCGATGAAAGTAATTCTGTGTCGATCAATGCTGTGTCGTATAGTATTTTGCTTAGCTGACTTCATGTTTAGTGTTTATTTTGGGTTGAAATTAACTTATTGAGTATTGTGTACTGTAGAAGCTAAGTTGTATTCATAGACTACTTGGTATCACTATCAGCGCTGCTGCAACTAAAATAACGCGCCCCAGGCGAAAGATCGCACCGATTGTTTTAGTACTAGTCTTTGAGTGTGTCTTGCTTCTCTTATAGAGCGTTGTATTGTAATTGTTATGTACCATTTTAACCGTGGGAGCGTGCACTTTATTCTGATGTAAGTTTTATTGACAGTTATATTTTGTACATTGTGTTAGTTGTGATTTAGTTGTACGAATCTGCTTATAGACAGGTGCAAGCCACGCTTCCCACTCTTGTTGCAAATTAAATAAGTCATGTGTGTACATTTTGTTTATACGGTTTAAAAGGTTGTAACTTTAGCTTTTATTTGATGTATTTCATGTTTTAATTAGTTTAGTTATTGTTGAGGAAACTGTATTTGTGCGGGCCAAGGAAACACAATTGTCAGCCATTTTGTGGTCCAGAGGGCTGATTTAATTGTAGCGATAGCGTGTGTTCTTTGCGGCCCGCGCAGTTCTCTTATCTATGCGTGCGCGTGAGGATTTTGGGTGTGCTGAGAAAGTTGTCTACTGCTGTAGAATAAAACCTGATTGCTGCCGTTCGCCTGCTGTGGTCTCCATTTTGACCGACTCCGCTGCCTGGGTCACTGTCCTGTCCTTCTACGCGGCTCTTCCACACCATTACAGTATCATACGCATTATAATAACCGGTAAGATAGAACAGAAAACACATCAAAGACGGGGCTGATGGAGAGAGAGAGAGCGAGCGAGGCGACAGAGAGAGGAGAGAGAGAGAGAGAGAGAGAGAGAGAGAGAGAGAGAGAGAGAGAGAGAGAGAGAGAGAGCGTTCTGACATCGTGCGTGTGTGCGTACTTGTGCCTGTGCGGTGTGTGTGTGTGTGTGTGTGTGTGTGTGTGTGTGTGTGTGTGTGTGTGTGTGTGTGTGTGTGTGTACAGATACCCTATGGTCAAGAAGACTATAAATTATGTCCTAAATTCTGCACAGTATTATAGCTGTTTTTTTGTTTGTTTGTTTTTCTCTCGATGCAACACACAGGCATTGCGTTGATGCCCGGGTTTCTAAGTTTGAGCGTTCCGAGGTTTTGTTTTCACAGAAATGACTGCGCAGACTGTGCTCACTCATCATCATGTGTCTGTCGATGAGTTGCATTGGCACGAGCACTTCCTTCTTCTGTTTTTTTCTTCTTCTTTTTTACCGCCCCCCAACACCTCACGCCCCCACCAGCAGATCCTTTTTGTAGTCAGATCTTTCCTGTAGCCTTAAAGAAGGAAAGGAACTTGGCGAGAAAAACCCGGCGACCACCATCGCCATCTGTAAGGTCATTTTGAAACGTCTGCCATTACGAAGAAGCGGGTTAAACCGCACCCTGTGGATTCTACAGTCGTAGGAAATCTATTCTTTGCCGTGAATGGCAAGGCTGGGGCTAAAAGGTGGATGTTGAATGAGGTTGATGGCGGGTCCTGCTGGCAGGGAAATTGAGGAGGGAGGTAGCGGGTTATGGCCACACTCTCGGTGAGGGGCCCTGTCTGTACCCGAGGTGTAGGTTGTGGACTGTGTAGTCCAGTGGGTGATTAATTTAGCTGGGTTGTCAGGAAGTATTACTGTTACTTCGTCGGCTGTGTTGCCATCGTTCTGACTCCATTAATGTTCTTCCGTTCGTTCAGTTTGGTTCTGAAGCCGGTTGGGGCGCGCTGTGTGTGTGTGTGTGTGTGTGTGTGTGTGTGTGTGTGTGTGTGTTTTGTGTGTGTGTGTTTGTGTGCGTGCGCGCGCGCGTTGTTTATGTTCATGCGTGCGCGTGTGCGTGTGTATGTGCTTGCGCGCGCGCGTTTGCTTTTACAGATCAGAGAGAGAGAGAGAGAGAGAGAGAGTGCAAGGAGTTTCGCACGAAAACATATCACTGTTCATTGTGGAACACATATAATAGGGGATACATTATTATTCCCTGGCACACGCTGAGGGGTAGGGTAGGCTTAGGTAGTGTGACCATTTCAGCATGAGAAGAAGACGAGAACACCCAACGTTAGCTTCCCCGGCGTAGTCTGGTCTTTGTGGCTTAGTGGGCGAGCGTCGCTACTGATTACACGGGTCTCTGCTTTCAGCTTTTATGCCGTAATTGACCTACCTATGCTGGGGACCGCTTTGCCCGAGTACGTTAACCTGTCCTGCTTGAGAGAACTTCAAAGGAACCTTAAGGTCAAGGATCCTCAGTGTCTGAAAGGAGCTGTCCAAAAAGGCTTTTGTCTAAAGGAATTCTGTCTAAATTCGGAAAACGTTCTACAGGCTGGGGACTGTCGAGAGAAAGGTGTTTACTTCAAGTTTGGCCGCACTATACCACTATACTGACACACGCCTTGTTTGCTCCACACACTGTCGTGTGGTACAGCGATGGAAGCAGCCGGAGCGTAAACTCTTAGGCTATTATACACAAGGACTTAATATATGCGTAGGTCCACGACTGTACATGTAGGCTGCATCAATGCACTCTCCTTTCGTGCTGTCCGCTTGAGTGTTGGGACTGCTGACGCACAGTGTCCTGTTCATGTGAGCATGCAGGTAGCGGTACATACAGTCTCCGTAAACAGCTGGTGTCCCTGAGCCCAGAAAGAATAAAACCGGTTTTTTATTGCCTGTGCCTCTTTCCCGCTGTCGGATTTACTGGGTCACACAGCGCCAACTGCCCTCACAAACTGAAACAGATGTGGGTCACGCAGCCTGAATTGTGGTCTGAATTGTTTGTACATAATCATCACTGTTATCGTTCTTTCCCCGGATTGTGTCACCCTGAAACAACCATACTGGTTGACTGGGCGTAAAACACCATGTTACCTTAACCCCAGCTTGTGGTGTCTCAATGTGGGTGTTTAAATTTGAATTATGTACTGCGCGCCTAGCTGTTTTATGTTAATGTTCTCGCTGAAATATTTCATTATAAAATCGATACATAGGTAGATGATGTTGATGATGATGATTGCGGTACCAGGAAGTTTTGTTGCATCGTTTGAGTTTCGTTGCTGTTGGTGTTGTTTCTTTGTTAGAGGCAGTTGCAAAAGGCTGTCCCTACCGGGCTCATTTTGTTCTAGAATTTTGCAATAATAAAATTGTATATATATATATACTGACAAATCAGCCTTCCCTGAACAAAGCTGAATATATATATGAACAGTCATAAATTCAGTCAATTTATTTCATTGTTTGGCCCACGGAGAATCTGCTTGTTTTACGGGTATTGTGAAACAAAGTGGTTGGTTCAAACCCTCAACAGAGGTGTTCGTCAGTAGGCTGTGAATCTGGTCAAACTAAAGTTAATCAGACCAGAGAGTAGCTGACTGTACCCTCAACAGAGCTGTGTCGGTCGGCTCTGTGTCTAGTTAGACTGACGTTTATCAGGTCAGAGAGTAGAGTAGTTGACCAAACCTTCAGCGGAGGTCATCGTTAGTTCTGTGTAATGTTTAAACAAAATTTATTCATTCATCGTAATCATAAGTTCAACAAATAAGTACAGGAAACACAAAAACAGTATGCTTATTTGAGTGTTACCTATAGACAAAATGATAACTACATAGACATTTACGATGGCAAGATGGCAAATTGTTGTCAAAAAGTCTCGCTGAGGCAACAAAACAAAACAGACAAAAACAACAACAAAAACAAACAACAACAACACACACAAAACAACAACGAACGTAGACGTAGTGAAGCTAGGGTAGCAGGATACTAAGGTGTATTCAGTAACCTAGCAGTTTCCCACAGTTTGTTACGAGAGGAAAGGAAACGAGTAATTACGGAGGCGAACTACGCAAAAGAAATAGCCTGAGAAGTTATCAGTAGTCTTCCAGCTTGTTAAAGATACTCGGTTTAATTTGGTCAGTAATTGATACTCCTTTGCAACTGCTTGTCTCTATCGGCTGTACGTGTTAATGGCGCCTCTGTTCTTGTGTCTGCTGTTACTGACTTGTAAATTAATATATGTATGTCACGGAAATCAGTCTAGATACACGGGAGGGTTATACAATTTCATAGGAAGTTTGGACGTGACCAAGCTTATCGTGGTCTTCACCGTCGCTTTCGCAGCCTCCTGGACACTGCGCAAACAGCCCGGCTTCAGAGGAAATAGGCTAGGAGTTATGGGCCACGGAGCAGACATTGTCAGTGACGCAACAACAGTCATGCATAAGGAATTCCGTGTCGCAGGATATGGCCAGGTGTTGGTCGTCTGCAGGCTAGCTTCAGGTTCCCTCGACACGGCCGTTGCCCGGCAACGAGGGAGACAAAGATGGACTTTGTGACGTCAGAGTGGTTGAAGTGACCGGCGCGGTCGCTGTGTGCGTTATCATATATGCTGTATACAACGATAAAGCCAAGTTTGGACATTCGCATGACATTCCTTCACGTTCCTCGTGGACAGCTATCTGGGTTATGACGTAGATGGGGGATAGTCTCTTGTCAAATTTCCTGACCAATAATGTGCAATCAATGACTGTGTTTGTTATAAATCTTCCATAGTTTGCTCACAAAAATGTAAAGTAAATGTGATTTTCTCTCTCTCCAATGCTTACAATTACAATGTGTAGGAGTTTGCCACTGCATATCTGACTGTGCATGGTTGTATTATGTATATATATATATATTTACTAAAGATAGCAAAACATCATCTTCAGCCGCCAGTTATCTTCGAAAGATTGAAAGCAAAAGAAGTGATGGCGTAAAAATCGGCCTTTCCGCTTCAGTTTATATCAGCTAGCCTGCCGAAAAACAAGAAGCATTATCGATCAGTTGATCATTCTAAAACAAGAAGCATTATCGATCAGTTGATCATTCTAAAACAAGAAGCATTATCGATCAGTTGATCATTCTAAAACAAGAATTATTCGCTTTTCAAAAAAGAAAAAGAAACAAAAAGAAACAAAGATGACTGCTTGCGTTCTGAAATGGGATCCGGATTTTAATAGGACAACATAAAACGTGTGCAAACAGAATAACCCCCCTTTTCAAGCAACAGAAAGACGGGAAAACAGTTTGATTTGTCTGCCTGGTGTTCGAAAAGAGGTTTTAACCTAAAATAAATTTGAAAAATGTGCATGTTTTGGGGTTGTTTTTTTTTTGGGTTGGTCGATTCGTTTCATCCTTTGGTGTTTGGGTCTCATTTGCTTTTGTTTTGCTTTTTTTACAGGCTCAGTATTCGCCAAAAGCGAGGAAAAGTTGTGGAAGTATACGATGGACGAAAGTGGCCAGTGGTAAGTGTTGATGTATTCAAAACTGTTTTTCTTATTTCAAAATTTGTGACTCGTAAAAGAGTACTTACGAGTTCATGTAGTGATCACCATTCGTGTACAGTTGTTGTTGCTGCTGTTGAATGTCTAGTACTGGAGGTGGTGGCTGTACATGTAATGTTGTCAATCACATGAGTACAGTGTGAGTGTACAAAATGAATGCTGTTTGCATTAGTTTTGCTGTCAGGATAGCCGTGGCAAAACTGCTAACTTGCTAACGTTAGAGTTTTCTCGCAAAGTGTTTGAACAAGGCCATTCCAACTTAGCATTTTTAAATATATATATGCGTGCGTGCGTGCGTGCGTGCGTGTGTGTGTGTGTGTGTGTGTGTGTGTGTGTGTGTGTGTGTGTGTGTGTGTGGTGTGTGTGTGTGTTGTGTGTGTGTGTGTGTGTGTGTGCGTGCGTGCGTGCGTGCGTGCGTGCGTGTGCGTGTGTACTAGAGAGCGGTGACCGTAAAGTCATTTCACTGTCACGGCATCGTGACGCAGGAAAGAATACACAGAAGAATAATCCCATCCACTCCTTAATCATGATTATGCGCTGATTTGGTACATTATGCACGTACATCGATACACATGATATATATGTATATATATATATATATCGGGTTGGTGTGTGCGAGTGTGATGTTGATGAAATGCGCGTGTCCGTAGGCCTTTTTAAGCGCCAAGCGCTCGTGCAAGATGGGGCGCCATAAATAATCCATTATCATTATTATTTGATGCCATTCGTTTTTGTACGTTGTTGTTGGAGCTGATGTGGCCCTGTGCGGTTGGCTGGACGTTAAATCCTAAGAACTCTGTCGCTGTTCTTTCTTTCTGTTTTATTTTTTTCGCTTATTTTTTTCTTTCTTCTTTTCTTCTTCTTCTCGAAGTGGCACACATTTTCTACCTTTTTTTCTTTTTTTCATTATCGTTTTCGCTTGGTTGAGGGTTTTCTTTTATCTTTTTAAACATTGTAGTGACTCGGCGCTTGAGAAATTTCCGTTTGTCTTGGTTATTAAGTCTTTTGTTTCCTTAGTTTTTAAAATAAAAAAAACGAACTCCAACAAACAACATGAACACAAACAAACACGCAAAGGCAGGCACGCAGGCAGGCACACACACACGCGCACGCACGCACGCAAGCACGCACGCACGCACGCACGCACGCACGCACACACACAGCAAAACAACAACTAAAACTAAAACCACTACCACCAAAAAACAAAACACAAACAAAACGAAACCAAGAACAAAAATCCCCAACAACTTTGCAATATTAGTGATTAGGGATTGTTGTCTCACTGTTGTACATTTCTTGCTCTCTTTAGCATCTTATTTCCTCCTTGCTGCAAAATATATTATTTAACTTGCTGTATAATTCTGTCTGTCGCCTCCTCCTCCTCCTTTATTATAGCTTTTTTTTATTATAGCTTCCCTCCCTCTTCTTCCTCTCTGGGCGGACATGATTCAGTAACGCCGTGCCAAACTAAGGGATATGGTCATCTTCCAGCAGGACGCCTCCAAACCGATCTGGAGTCAAGCATAAGAAGGGGATTACCACCAGCTCTCTAATCCCTAGTTAAGCCTAGCCAGAGCTCTGCAATCTTCGTTTCAGTTTAACAAGTCCCGACACAGCGATGCAAACCCGGATCATCTTCGTCCCAGTGTTTGTGTCTCCCTGTCCTTGTCTACCCCCGCTTTTCCCCTCCGCATAAAATTTAATATTTGGGGAAATTCACCTACAAATGAAGACATCTGCCTCTTTCATGGAGATGTTCTGCCGCCACCGTCTGTCTGTCTATCTGTCTCTCTCCCCCTCCCAGCCAGTCTCTGTGTTACTGTCTCTGTATGATCTGTCTGTCTACCTGTCTGTCTGTATGACCGCCTGTGTCTACATATCTCTACCTCATTGGTCCCCTGCTTCCCTCCTAGACCCCTCCCTATTTTAGCCCAGGTCGGACGTGGTGGCGACAAGAAGACCAGGAGGAGAGGGCTATGAGGCGGGGGAGGGGCCAGGAGGGGTAGGGTGGAGGTGGGGTCGTAGGTGGGATGGAGGGGGTGCGAAACTGTTGAAAGATACTGGATGTGACGGTTACAAAGAAGT
>JABMCL010001612.1:272500-277500 GCA_018857735.1 Alviniconcha marisindica | reverse complement strand
CACGGCTGAAGCCTATCAGAGAGGCTCCAACCAAGCCAGGACAAAGGCTCCCTTTTAGTTAAGCAAGACCACACCGAAGATAAGATAAGATAGGCCCACCTGTATTTTATATTCATATTTCAGGAGCTGTGTGAGAGTCGAGGTGGCCGTCCTGAGCTGGCCGTCCTAAGCCAGAAGCTCTTCTGGCTTCCGTGGACGTAAAGATTTATTGAACCATGCTTCGGCATTGGTCACAGCTTGTCCCTAATATGTCAGCCGACATCTGAGGACATTAAACATCACTTCATCATCATCTGTATTTTATACCTTTAATTCAGAGCGCAGGAGCTGTGTGAAAGTCGAAGTGGCCGTCATGGGCTCCCCGTCCCTAATAGTCCTGATGGTCTCTGTGGACGTAAAGCAACATTAAACTTAACCTGTATTTCTCCTCACCCGTTGTATTTCTTCTCGCCCCACTACTGTACCTAATGTTCCCATCTTTGCCCTGACAGTTTATTCGCCCTGATGCTGGCTGCCAGGCATAAAAAAGCACACTAAATTCCTTCCTTCTTTATGGCAGTCTTGATCACAACTGTACACGGATCACAGGAACCGTGCGTATTACGTCTTCTAATATATATATAGGCTGCGCTTTCATGCTTGCTTTAATCCGTGGATGAACCTTTCTTGCTGCTGGCAGTCAGGTCAGGCTCAACTTTTGGTGCTGCTGCTTGTGAGGTCAGGCTCAACTTTTGCTGCTACTAGTCGGGTCAGGTTAACCTTTCTTGCTGCTGGCGGTCAGGTCAGGCTCAACTTTTGCTGCTACTAGTCGGGTCAGGTTAACCTTTCTTGCTGCTGGCGGTCAGGTCAGGCTCAACTTTTGGTGCTGCTAGTCAGGTCAGGCTCAACATTTCTTGCTGCTGCTAGTTTTCTCCTCCTTCCTCTGCAAGCAGACCGTGGGCCATTTTCATTGTCACAGGAGTTTGGAAAAAACAAAAAAGCAACAGTGGAAAAGCAGCTGCACAACAAAAACCACGGTATTCTTTACAGAGTGAGTGAAACTGGTACTTTGTTGACGGGCGTTACTCTACGTGACGGCGGTTTCCAAGGCGAGTCAGCTTGTTCTTCACTGACTTCGCTGACGCGCGTTGCTTTACTGAACGGCAGTTTTGAAAGCGAGTCAACTGGGTATTTTGTAAGCGAGTCAACTGGGTATTTTGTAAGCGAGTCAACTGGGTATTTTGAAAGCGAGTCAACTGGGTATTTTGTAAGCGAGTCAACTGGGTATTTTGTAAGCGAGTCAACTGGGTACTTTGTAAGCGAGTCAACTGGGTATTTTGTAAGCGAGTCAACTGGGTACTGTGTAAGCGAGTCAACTGGGTATTTTGTAAGCGAGTCTACTGGGTACTTTGTAAGCGAGTCAACTTTGGTACTGTGTAAGCGAGTCAACTTGGTATTGTGTTTAACAAGCGAGTCAACTTGGTACATTTTTCAAAGCGAGTCAACTTGGTAAGCGAGTCCGTTTGGTACTGTGTAAGCGAGTCAACTGGGTATTTTGTAAGCGAGTCAACTGGGTACTTTGTAAGCGAGTCAACTGGGTATTTTGTAAGCGAGTCCGTTTGATACTGTGTAAGCGAGTCAACTTGGTACTGTGTAAGCGAGTCAACTTGGTATTGTGTTTAACAAGCGAGTCAACTTGGTACATTTAAGCGAGTCAACTTGGTACTTTCTTGACGTGCGTTTCGTTACTGTTCTAGACGACACTTTTTTTGAAAACGAGTTAACCTGGTACTGCCAGTGTAAGCGTCAACTTGATACTGTATTTATAAGCGAGTCAGCTTGGTACTTTGACATGCGCTACTCTAGACGACAGTATCGCCTCAGGCTTTTCCATCCACTGACGTGGAAACCGAAGAAGGCCAAGACACCGCCAGGGCCCCTGATGGCATGGTCTGCCTTTTGTACGGTGACACTCAGCTCCGTTTCAATGCTGGGTCTACGCACATACGTGCACGTGTGGCGGGGAGGGGTCGTAAGAAAGAGGACAAACGGGAAGAAAACCCGGCTGTTGTTGGCACTCCTCCCACTCAGCCCCCATTGTAGCGGGCGGCAGAGAACCAATTACCGCAGCCACGTTTTTATCACCACTGGAGTTCCACTTCTCTTATTTCGATTGGACTCAGTGTTCGGCTCTTTTGTGGGGCGCTGACTTCACAGGGAAGGGATTCGGGGGTGGGGGTTGAGAGGAGATAGGGAGTACGAATACAGGACTGTCTGTCACAGGGTGGAGAGGCATTAATTAACACTTTCACTCGTGATTTGTTTTTGTTTTTGTTTTTTATTTGAAAGGTCTGACCTAGCTTGCTTTTAGACCCTCGGGAAAACAACAACAACCAAAAACAAAACAACAACAACAGCAACAACAACTAAAAAACCAGATAACTATAACGTTCTCCATTCGCTTCTCGGCTGTTTGCTCAATGTCACCTTGTTTGGAATTTCAGCACTGCGGCCAGGTTTTTCCCAAGTTCTGTGCATTTTGCATTGCATTTTGCATTGCAGATGTCAGTTGCACACTTGCCTCAATCTTTCCCCACCCAGTTTCACCCACTGGTTGACTGGGCGTAAAACACCAAGTTACTTATTCTTCACTCGGCCTCCAGTTTTTCGTCCTGTGCCTTCGGTCCCTGTCCTGTATCTGTGAAAACCGAGCTGCCAGTCTTCTCACTTTGTCGTCTTCAGTTTTGTACAGAGTCAGTGCTTAAATTATATGCTTGCGAATGCGTTCAGTTCAGCGTGTGCAATCCATTCATCAGCATTGACTTGAGCGACCTGTATGTAAGACGTGAAGACTTACATTCTCGATATTAACGTAGGCTGCATATCGCTGCTCTTGTGGTTTCTGGCTTACTGGGGAATGAGGGACCGACAGCAGAGGCTGTTTTTTGTTTGTTTGTTTGTTTGTTTTTGAGAGGTCTGTCAAGTAACAAAATTATGAAACGAGCCACAAAGCCCGGAGAACTCGGATCAGCTGTTGAACCTACCTCGTCCTTCTATGCGTTGCTGCCTTTGCTGGGAACTTAAACAGGTGCTTGCTTGTTCATCATCTTGCCGATGCGAGCTTTCAGTCTCCCTTCATCCCTCGTCACCCTCCATACGGACAGTCTGGCTCCGCAGCTGTGTTGCATTATTTTACACTCGCGCTCCGTCACTCTTGACAGTGGACCCTGGGGCAAACGAGTTCCCCGACGTGAAGCCACTTTGGTTACTGCCGCACTGAAAGGCAGCCATGTGTACCAGAAACCACTTTAGTCATTGCAACTCTGAGACGGGCAGCCACATTGACCGTGTGGACCAGAAACCACTTTAGTCATTGCAACTCTGAGAGGCAACCACATTGACCGTGTGTACCAGAAACCACTTTGAGTCATTGCAACTCTGAGACGGGCAGCCACATTGACCATGTGCACCAGAAACCACTTTAGTCATTGCAACTCTGAGACGGGCAGCCACATTGACCATGTGTACCAGAAACCACTTTAGTCATTGAAAGTCTGAGACGGGCAGCCACATTGACCATGTGTACCAGAAACCACTTTAGTCATTGCAAGTCTGAGACGGGCAGCCACATTGACCATGTGTACCAGAAACCACTTTAGTCATTGCAACTCTGAGACGGGCAGCCACATTGACCATGTGCACCAGAAACCACTTTAGTCATTGCAACTCTGAGACGGGCAGCCACATTGACCATGTGCACCAGAAACAACTTTAGTCATTGCAACTCTGAGGGGCAACCACATTGACCGTGTGGACCAGAAACCACTTTAGTCATTGCAACTCTGAGACGGGCAACCACATTGACCATGTGTACCAGAAACCACATTTAGTCATTGACAAGCTCTGAGTGGGCAACCACATTGACCTGTGACCAGAAACCACTTTAGTCATTGCAATCTGGGGGACGGCAAACACATTGACCATGTGTACCAGAAACCACTTTAGTCATTGAATCTGAGGGGCAACCACATTGACCTGTGGACCAGAAACCACTTTAGTCATTGAATCTGAGGGGCAACCACATTGACCATGTGCACCAGAAACCACTTTAGTCATTGCAACTCTGAGGGGCAACCACATTGACCGTGTGGACCATAAACCACTTTAGTCATTGCAAGTCTGAGACGGGCAGCCACATTGACCGTGTGGACCAGAAACCACTTTAGTCATTGCAACTCTGAGACGGGCAGCCACATTGACCGTGTGGACCAGAAACCACTTTAGTCATTGTAACTCTGAGGGGCAACCACATTGACAGTGTGGACCAGAAACCACTTTAGTCATTGCAACTCTGAGGGGCAACCACATTGACCATGTATACCAGAAACCACTTTAGTCATTGCAACTCTGAGGGGCAACCACATTGACCGTGTGGACCAGAAACCACTTTAGTCATTGCAATTCTGAGGGGCAACCACATTGACCGTGTGTACCAGAAACCACTTTAGTCATTGCAAGTCTGAGACGGGCAACCACACTGACCGTGTGTACCAGAAACCACTTTAGTCATTGCAAGTCTGAGACGGGCAACCACATTGACCGTGTGTACCAGAAACCACTTTAGTCATTGCAAGTCTGAGACGGGCAACCACATTGACCGTGTGTACCAGAAACCACTTTAGTCATTGCAAATCTGAGACGGGCAACCACATTGACCGTGTGGACCAGAAACCACGTCAGTTATTACGCCACAGAGAGGCAACCGTATTGCCTGAGATATAATCCAGTCAGAAAACATTGGCTGAGTTAACCTTGCTGATTCAGTGACTGTCATGTCTTTTGTACCATATTGGTTAGAAACCGCCTGGTCAGTATTATAACACTGAGAGACCACCTTACTTACTAAAAACCTAGACAGCACCTATCATTATAACAATGACAACCTTCTTGGCTAGACTGAATCGCCTGTGGCGTAAGCAACACAGTAAAAATAACAACATCGTACTGACAAGAACATAATC
>JABMCL010001612.1:247500-267500 GCA_018857735.1 Alviniconcha marisindica | reverse complement strand
TCGCTGCCACGCTATGGGTTCGTCACGAGATGTTGCCGCTTGAACCCCCCCGACTTTTATCACCTCTTAAAGCTGACAGGGATTCTCTGCAGCTAGACCGGGATCAATGTCAAACGAAATACAAGGAAATACTCCAGCACCGGGTAATATCACTTGACGAAGAAGGCTGCGCGCGTGTGTGTGTGTGTGTGGGGGGAGGAAAAGAAAAAGAAGATGGAAATTCTGTTTATGCTCCTTAGCGTCGTCTCTGTCTCTCTCTCTCTCTCCCCCTCTCTCTCCTCCCTCCCTCCGTCTCCCGCTTTTTCTCCTTCTTCTTCTTCTGTTTTTTGTTTTGTTCTTTCTGGCGGGAGTTGGAGGATGGGACTTGCATCAGCTTTTGAAGACTTCTTGTTGAAACCTTTTCACGGTTGTGAAACTGTGGGCTGGAGAGCTAGACTGACGGCATAATACAATGCTCGATTGTGATTAAAGGAAACTAAACGGTTACAGGTTACCACACACATGCACACACGCACGAGAGAGAGAACTCGAAAACTTTATTTTACAAAGATTGTAAAAGGGTGGGGGGGCGGGAGGGGGTGGGGGGATGAAGGAAGAACGTGTACTGAACAGATCACCGTCACTTGGTGACATTCAGAAAGGCATGCAAACTGTTGGGTAGTTTGTAAACCCCTGAAGTTGGAGTGCAGCTGCCCGGCTCACAGGAGACTGCGTATCAAAGGAGTTCTCTATATTGGGTGCGCGCGCAAAACTCATCTGGCTGTGGGACGAACATTCAAGTTTGCGTGGAGTTCAGGACAAAAATACCCCAAAACACCCAAACTCAACCGAATATTTCCTTTTTGATATTCTAATCACTTGATTAGCGCGAATGGATGGATAAAAATCGACCAAGGCTGTTCGGACAGAAATTCGCCACAAACGTCGTCGTCACTCAACTAACCTTTGCTTGGCCCGATCCGTATTTTCTGCGACCTTTGTTGCTGCATGAAAAGTCAGTGGAAACAGGAATGGAAACAGGAAGCCTTACGGTCAACCAGCTACTGAGCCATCCTACTCTCAGAAGGTGAACGAAGTCCCACGCTGCTTTGGTTTTCTTGAAAAGACTAGCCGTCGTACCCATGCAAACCGCCGGCCACAAAAGCCCCAGAATTTCTTTCCATTATGCTTTACGTCCACAAGGCACAGCATCCTGAGGGCAGCTGAGTAACGCGATCTGAGGGCGACCTTGCCGGCTTGTTGTATAAATGTTATAAGCTGGAGACGGGACAAAGAGAGAGCAGCAGCTGCGGGGGGTGTTGGTGAAAAGTTGTGTCAGTGTGTGTCCACAAGGGGCTCCTCCCGTCGGGCTCGGGCTATTCAGCGCTAATACCGCCTGGTTGTGCCGATGTTTGCTGGGCCGTTATACCTCTCTCTCTCTCTCTCTCTCCTCTCTCTCTCTCTCTCTCTCTCTCTCTCTCTCTCTCTCTCTCTCTCAGTCTCTCCACTTCTCTCTCTCTGTGTCCCCCACTCCTTTCTCTCTCCGCTTCTCTTTCTCCTCTTTCTTCTCTCCCTTCTCTCTCTCTGTCTCTCTCTCTCTCTCTCTCCTCTCTCTCTCTCTCTCTCTCCTCTTCTCCGTCTCTCTCTGTCTGTCTGTATCTCTCTCCTCCCCCTCCTACACCACACACCGCACCACACACACACACACACACACACACACACACAACATACACACACACACACACACCCCTTCAGGCTGGGCTGGGCTGAAGTGTGATTTGGCCGAACGAGTGTAGCCTGCTGATTTATTTATTGGGTGTGAGTAAAAACATCACGTAAAGGGGCGATGGTTTGGGGAGAAAGAAAAGGGTGATGGTTTTGATAACTGTTTATCTGAAATAAATAAACGCCATCCAGCCAACTATTTTCTTTAAACCAGTAAACCATATATATACAGAACCAGGACATGCTTGGAGTGTTGTTTTAATCTCTGTCTCTGTCTCTGTCTCTGTCTCTGTCTCTCTGTCTGTCTGTCTGTCTGTCTGTCTGTCTCTGTCTCTGTCTCTCTCTCTCTCTCTCTCTCTCTCTCTCTCTCTCTCTCTCTCTCTCTCTCTCTCTCTCATTTTCAACTATGAAGCGGGAGAACATTTATTAATATAAATGGAAAAGAAACAGTCCCGCTGGATTAAACTCTTTACGACAGAGTAATATTCCCATCCCCACCGGCTTGTTGCCTTATTCAACAACAGGAACAGTTTGGGGAAAGAGAGAAAAAATAAATCCTTCATTATTGTTCTCGCGAGTGTTGAAAGGAACCCCAGACTTGTATTATGGACTGGCTGTCCTGGCTGACTCTCGTCCACTGAGCTAGTTCAGTGCTGTCGTCCCAGCCCCTTCAGGCCCTAGGGCAGCCAGCTGTTCCCTGATCCTTCAGCGGCAGCCAAGGTCTCGCGGGGTCAAGACTTGGGGGACCGCCCGTTCAATGCCACTGGCCAGCGTCCGACAACAATAGCGTGCTCAGTCAGGGGGTGGATGACCACGGCCAAGCTAGGGGCCAAGCGGGACAAAGACTTCTAGCTAACGAGGGAGCTTCCCTCAGCAGACTACAACGGTACAAGGACAGAAGAGCATGCTAGTGAGGACCTGCCAGGGGCATGGGTGCTCAGAAGTGCTTGTTTAAAAAGGATGGGGCGGGGTGGAGGAGGAGGCGGGGAGAGGGGGACGCGGCGTAGAAGAGTACCCACCAGCATACGGGGACAGAAGCCAGAAGGAGATGCTAGTGATCCAGGGATTTTTGTCAGCTGGCACCACGAGAGCGGGTGGTCAGAAGTACCGTTGTTTGACGGGAGCGTAGGGGTGGAAGAGGGGAGGGGACGGAGAGGCAAAAGCGGTCTTCTCTCCAGTCTTCAGGGACAGAAGCCGGAGACGGATGCTACAGCGATCGAGGGATCAGTTAGCTAAGAGCCATGAGAGCGGCTGGTCAGAAGCACGGTGCGTCAGAGGGTCTGGATTACAACTCCTGGTTCATACGTTATCGCCAGTTGCTTGACGAATCGGTGAGTTCCCTCTGGAATTGTCTTTATTGCGAGACTTTTTCCTTCTGTCCACTAGCTTGTAAAATGTTCTTTCTTTCATGGTGATTTACATCCACAGAAACCGTATAAAATTATGATTTATTAGGGACAGGGGAAGTGGGACAGGAAACGAGAACCCATGCACACATACAGCTCCTGAACTCTCAACTTAAAATCTCTTCCGCTGTGAACCTTAATCCCATCTTGTTATTAAGATGAAAAATTAATGGTCAGGTTAGTTAATAATTGGATTTCAACATCCTGTGGGTTAACCGCACAGGCTGTGACCGATATCCCATGAGAGTGGGCGAGAGAGGAAGCTTCTGCCTAACGGTTCTACCGTTACCATCAAACTGAGCTTGCATCAGGATGGGCAGGCCATGTCAGCCATATCTATTGTTTCACTAACTGTGGTAAAGGCCCATCTGCTGAGAACCCAGAGCTACTATTTAAAAAAACAGGATTTTATTTCTTCCAAATCATCTTCAACCGGTTATCTGTGTGTGTGTGTGTGTGTGTGTGTGTGTGTGTGTGTGTGTGTGTGTGTGTGTGTGTGTGTGTGAAATGGCGAGTATCATTGAACCAAACGTTTTGCTTTTGTTTCGATCAAGTATGTTTTGACCTTTTTCTTTTCTTTTCTTAGTTGGATGCTTCGTAAAGGGCTTGCGGCCAAAGGTTTTGATTAGTTGTAAATTAGTTAATCATCGTCATGATCATCATCATCTTGTGCTTTTTGTGTGCAACGTCTTCTGTTGGATCGCATAACATAGCCCAATAGAGCAAAGAAAAAACAACAACAAGGAATCAAACATAGTCGCAACAAACTCGGTCACCGAGAAATACACCAACAGGAAAACCAACAACTCACCCACCGAGAAACCGCTTTTGGTCAGCACAATAATTAATTAATTAACCGCTTTTATAGAGCTCGATTCTCTGCTCTCTAGTAGACTCACTGCGCACTTACCGCATGTGATTCTGGTCGAGTGTAGCCTGAACAACAAACCGAATAGCGCACAGATACGTATGCTGACTGTCCTGCGTCTTGACTGAACTGCAAGCGTGTTTCTACTCGTGTTCCGGTGACTTGTGTTTTTTTGCCCTAACATGACACTACTCTGTTGACTTTGCATTAGGCATCAAGATTGAAGAATCAGTCAGTCACAACTGTGGTGGGCAAAATCGCTCGTCAACAGCAGTGTACATTGATTGCTCTTGACCACCGCGCTGCAGTGTCCAGTTGTAGCCCCAGCCCGGCCGGTCAGTCTGCCGAATGGTCCGGTTTGCATTTTGACACTTACGTGTTGACGTTTGGGAACGGCGCATGCTTTTTTCCCCGCGATCGATTTGTCTGTTGCTGTTGCAAATTACACGCTACGATACCTGTTTCTCATTATTTTTGATGCTTCGTTAGGTTGGAGCCCAACGAATTCCTGAACAGCCTTTCGTATTATTTTTCGGCCGGAACATGGGCGGGAAAAGACGATGTGATGTATCACAGTAATTTCACACATGACTTCAATGTTGTCACAACCGTTTACGAAAGAGGGTTTATCAGGCTGGGGCCTCTTCTTTGTGTATCAAATCAGTGTCGGGGATGGTCATTCGAGCTTCAGTTTTGAGAGGCACACAGTCAGTTCAAATTTAAGGTAAGCGCATTCATTTTCTCTTGGCTTTGTTGTTAGAGAGGTTGTTTTACTTACTGCTTGTATTGTGTGTTTTTTCAAAATTATTTTTTACTTAGGTGTCTGAAGGCTTTGTGGACAGCTGGAGGCGGAAAACGTGTATACCGTTTTGAAAGAATCTTGACTTTTGTGGCTTCCATTTATATTATGTTGAGTCTGGTTAGTACGAAGATATTGTCGCTGTGATTTTCTTTAAAAGACGTTCGGCAAGAGAAGAGCTACATATCTACATAGAATAAAATATGTAATGTATTATTACATTAGGTTGTGTATTGTAATATTTCACGTAGAGCGTTTTGAGCCTCGCACATGTGTCACAGAGGGATTCGGCGCATTAGAAACACATTTATTATCATTAAAGTGAGCATCCTGTCTGCTATCCGCATGTGTTCCGGCCGTTTCACTCCAGATTGTTAGGTTCTGTCGCAGTCACTGTCATATTACTGACTCGACAGATGCTCGTAATAAAAAAAATGAAAATATAAAAAAATTTTTTTAAGAAAGAAGAAAAAAAAAGGAGAGAGAGAGAATCTCGCTCGGTGTTGCTACAGAGGACAGACATACCGATATTTTAAATAAAAGAAAATGTGTCCTTAAAACAGATGAAAGTCGATTTTGTTGAATTGCCCTAGTGATGGCTGATTAAAGTTGTTTTCACTTGACTTCAGCTCAGATGGGATCCGTAATTTTTGAATGTGGGGATCAACGTATGGACATGGATGGACATAATCTTCAGTGGACTTTCGCCCCGCTTTTCACGGACACATTTTCTTTTGTCCAATCCAAAGCGACACCATAGTTTCCTTTGTCTAAACCTGAGCGACGACTTTCATTTGTCTAAACCAGAGCGATGGACACTTTTTCTTTGGCTTTAACCGGCAGATCGTGTTTCAGTTTGGCAGCTGAAGTGTTTGCAACAAAGGTCAAGTGGTCGGTGACTGAACTTGGAGTTTACCCAAACATATTTTGCCAGCAGTACTTAGTTTACTTATATCTGCATGTAGCTTGTGTGCTTTTTTGTTTCTGTTTTTGTCAGTGTATCAGCGCTGTACCGACAGAAGCCCACGAAGCTTACCTAGCCACGATAAAAACCACTTGGCCAGGCACTGAGAAGCGCATCACCGTGTGAGGCGGCTCCTGTTTTTTTGCCAGCAAATCGTTTTGGAGAGCTCTCTGGTGCCACTGTAGCAGCGAGGGCTAAACATAGGCCGTGATGTATGGGACTTTGACAAGCGGCCCCCTCCTCCCCCCCGCCCCCACCTTTCCCCTCCGCCCCCTCTCCACCCTTCACTACTAGCAGCCGCTGGGCGGAAACCAGGGCTTGTTTGAAGCCGAGTGTTTGCCCGCGCTCGCCTTCAGACAGTTAGGTAAGAAGCGGCACTATTCTGCTCCGCGGTGTGCTCTCCGTTTCTCCCTTTGCTTCATAACGCACTGCCCATATAGAACCACACTGGCAATTTATTGGGGAATTTGAGCGAACCCGGCAGGGGCAAAAGTGCAGGTGAAAGCAGTGAATGACTGAGTCAGTGCTGGAAGTGTGTGGACTGCGGAACCGGCGTGACTGATTGTCGGTTTGGAACAACAGTGCGGCTTCTGCCAGTAAGGAGACTGCACGCCTGACAGCCAGCGCTTCGTGCATGGCACGGCACGGCAGCAGTGCGGCAGAGGGGTAGAGGGAGTCAGTCTTTGACACTCACTGCAGGGTGTTCCGTTTTCTTGGCGGCTTCGTCGGTTACCGTCCCATCCACACACAACGACCTTCGGCGCGCGCCAGTACAGTGTATGGGGTTTCCAGTCCTTCGGCTAACCAGAGACACTGTGCTGTAGTGTCTCTGAGCTAACTCAGCTCCAGTTGATGCTTGGCGAGCATGACTCGTGACGGTGAGAGTCTAATCCTGTGGAGTCGCCCACACTGAGGTGAGTCTTTTTCCTGTCTTTCCCCACTTTTTCCCCCCCTTTTTTTTTTTTTGGTTACCGCTGGGCGTCCTACAGTTAAACGCTATTAGGCTACTTTCTGTGTAATCACCACTAAAAAAATCTGTGCTATTAGTCAGTCCCAACAGGCTTTGAGAACATTCGCTGGTGACGGTAATGTGATCACTTTGCTTTCTTCTTCGTCTTTGTGTCATGGCGCACGGGCGGAAAACGCCGCTGGAGTTCAGCTCTTACTACGTTCTCGTTCTGTTTTAGACACGCAGCTTTCTCGCTCAGTGCTGAAAGAAGCAGCATATAGAGTTCGTGAGAGGTTTTTGTAGGCACTTAGTTTTTCGATTCCACAGCCGTGTCCTGCAGCAGGGTATCGCGGAAGCCGAATTGTTTGTGCACTCTGCTGAGAATCCAAGCCTGTCACTTGTTAGCCAGAGGTTCCCTGAAGTGGGTGAGAACTGATGTAGCCTTGCGTTCTTCCTCTGCTTTGTCCTGAGGGTTCATTATTCTGCTGGACTAATCATGTCTCGCTTTCTGAGTTGTTGACTGATGTTACTTCCGATTTCCCGGAGGTCCCGGTTTTTCCTTCTTCTTCTTCTCGTTTTCCATTTAATCTTTACTGTATGGGACGTGTCACAGTGTCCTGATCAGTCAGTGGGACTTGTGTCATGAACAGTTCATGGGACTTTACAGTTATGACTGCCGTATCAGTGACTATAGTGAAGAATTTTGTTTCCCGAGCAGAAACTACAAGGAGACAGCAGCCCAAAGCCATTGGAAAGATTTCAGAACGGTGATACTGAAACTAGTCATGACTGAGGTCAGAGACCGTTCTGCATGCTTTGGTAAAGAGATAATCAGTGACGATCTCTCTGGTCTGCTGACTGAAGCGATGTGAAGTTGCCGGGGGAAGAGTTATGTCCATCCGAATGGAGTTTGGAACATCATTATCTGTTAGCTTCGATCCTTCGCTCCTTAGTTTTGCTAATATACGTATCCTATCTCCGCAAAGATCTCTGGTTCTCCGCTAACAGAAAACCCTTTTTTCCATTTCCATGGGACACGACGACTCATAAATATTTGATTAGGGGGTACGCCATAAAACTCCTGCAGAGCGCACCGCCACTGACTGAGTGAAGTTTGCTGGAGACACCTGGCTGTCTGGTGTGGACGTGTGTGTAGTGCACGGTTGTTGTCTGTGTGGCTGGCCGCGGCGACCTGGTGTGTATACCTTTCTTGAAGGCCACAGGGTTGACAGTTATGGTTTATCGTCCTTTGCGAGCGGTTGTGTTCATGCTAGTCTGGGAACACCATGTCCTCATATAACCACAAAATGGTTCCTTTCATTGACGGCTTCAATTGTAGTCTTGCCATTTGGCTGTCACGAACTTGCCATTACCCACTCCAGTGCTCCCTTTGACTCCGGTTAATCACAGCTACCCAGGGTAAAACGGTCCCTATTGACTGCAGCAATCACAGCTACCCAGCGTAACGTAACGGTCTCTTACTGCAGTTACGCTATCACAGCTACCCAGTGTAACGTAACGGTCTCTTGTCTGCAACCACGCTATCACAGCTACCCAGTGTAACGTAACGGTCTCTTGACCGCAGTTACGCCATCACAGCTACCCAGCGTAACTTAACGCTTTCTTGACTGCAGTTACGCTATCACAGCTACCCAGCGTAACGTAACGGTCTCTTGACTGCAGCAGTCACAGCTACCCAGCGTAACTTAACGCTTTCTTGACTGCAGTTACGCTATCACAGCTACCCAGCGTAAAACGGTTCCTCTTGACTACAGTTAACCACAGCTACCTAGCTTGAAACAGTCCCTTTTGACTAGTTTTGTACGTATGATTTGGGTGCACGGAACTTGTTATTACCTTTTCACTCTTACAACCACACGGTTTGCTTCCGTAGGGCGTCAGTTTAGTTTTATCGGTGATTGAAAAAAAATCAAAAAAATCACATGAGCAAGTCAGGTTCCCGCTCGGGGAAAGCCGTTAGCTGAAACAGAGCAGCGACTTGAAACCCAGGCAGTCCGGCAGTTATTTATGAACGAGTTGGAAAAAGAAAATTGACAAGACTACAATGTGGACCTATAGTATATATGTAGTTCCATGACTACAATGCATTTCCAGCTCACCGCGGGGCACTCCAGATGCTCATGCGACAACTACTGGCACGTCAACACAGTTACCCCCGGAACGTGTGGCTGTGAAGTGGGGACTGTTGACCATCCACACCCCACTCCAAGCCATGGACCTATAATATATATAATAATATGTACGTCCGTGTTCCAAGCTTGGCTCTCGGGCATCATTTCCTTCCCCACGTAGGGGAAAGGAAACCGGAAACGGAAGCTTGGACCAGTGACGTCAGTGGGCCAACCGACGTGTCCACTTTCCGACATGTTCTCAATCGGTTACAGGTGTTTGGCGGGCTGTAGCTGGTGCAGTCTGCGGGTCAGCTGCAGAAGGTCAGGGCCCGGCTGCCACACGTCCACCTGAGGTGATGGATTGGACGGCTGTAGAACAATTGCTGGCCCTCCGTTAATTGTTTCCCGTTTGGCTCATTAACGGGTGTTCCGTTAGCGACTGACTGTCGAGTTGGCCGTATTGATTGTTTTTAGGATTCCCCCTTCTTAGGCTTCATTTGGCCTGTGAACATTCCTACGACCACCCCCCCCCCCCACCCCACCCCCACACACACCAACGCATTCACACCCTCTCACCTCCTCTTGAAGCGATTCTGTTACCGTTGACAGCACGTTAAAATCCAATCACTAACTACCCCACTCCCCAACATGCACGCGTGCGCACACACGCACGCACGCACGCACGCGCGCGCGCGCGCGCACACACACACGCACGCACACACACACACACACACACACACACACACACACACACACACACAACACACACACACAGAAACATCTTTCTTCGGATCCCACGCGCTTCAAAGCGTATGAACTGGGAAATTGAGAACTGCCCGATTGTATTCAGTTTTGGACGTAACGGGAACGTGCTGCCGAAAACCTTGGGTTGCACGTGCACATCTTGTTGCAGAACGAGTGTACTCTTAAGTTGTCGGTAATAGCACCAGCAGCATGCAGGTCAGCACGAATTGGCGGCCGGCAGGCAGTCTGTGTTGATGGATGGCGGTGTGCCCACGGCAGAGCTACGCCGAGTATCGCCATTGTCTCCATCAACGCTAATGAACTGCTCCGTGCCCGGGGCGAATTGGATGTAGTGATCAATCTATTTGTACAGCGGTATTCAGCGCAGGTGGATGTGTGCACAGTAAAGCGATTGTAGCTCGATGCAGGTTGCATTGTGTCTATACCCCCTGCTTAGCGATGGCTCACGGTATGGCGGCTGATGAATCGGTTGGCTCGGGGGGCAAGTCTTGCATGTTTACCTGTTGCTTGATTAGAGTGATCTGGCTTCCTGTGAGACTTACCACGTTGCATTTGTGTTTGTAGCCTGTTGAGTTCTCTGTGTCTGGTTTTGGATATGAGACGAGTTGTTCATGTTGACAGAATGATTGATGATGGTGTAATTGTTCGCCCCGTAAGGTTGATACTAATAACTTCCACAGCCCTTCAACGGATTATTTTCACTGATGTTGCGCTTTCTTCCAATCCTTCAAAAGTTTTCCCAGTCTCAAAGCCAGTTCCATGAAAATAATCAAGTTAAGTGCATTCTACTTTGACTGAGACTTTATAACCAGATCGTGACATCATTCTTGCATATATTTCGCCGCATTAATCATTTCGGTTGCAACCATCTCAATAATAGTTCGTTGTCAGGCTCGGTCAGACATCTTTAGAAGTTAATAGTTGTCAGGCTAGGTCATACTACGTAATACTTATTAGGCTGGGTTATACCCATCTTAATAGTTGTCAGGGTAGGTCAGACACCTAAGTTAATAGTTGTCAGGCAATGTCACGCCCATCTTTGTAGTTGCCAGGCTAGGTCATACTTATCTTAATACTTGTCAGGCTATGTCGTATCCATCTCTGTAGTTGTCAGGCTAGGTCATACCCACCTTGATAGTTGTCAGGCTAGGTCAGACACCTAAGTTAATAGTTGTGAGCCTAGGTCATAGCCACCTTTGTAGTTTTGAGGCTAGGTCATACACACCTCCATAGTTGTTAGGCTAGGTCAGTCGCTCTGATATAACCGCACTGGTTGACTGGGCGTAAAACACCGATTTACTTACTAGGCTAGGTCAGACACACGTTAATATTTGTCAGGCTGGGTGATACACACCTTCATAGTCGTCAGGCTAGGTCATACCATCTTTGTAGATGTCAGGCTAGGTCATACCCGTCTTTGTAGATGTCAGGCTAGGTCATACACACCTTGATAGTTACGAGGCTAGGACAGACACACCTTCATAATCGTCAGGCTAGGCAAAAGAGAAAAGAAGGTGGAATGTGACACCTTTCCACTTTTACAAACCTCTCGTTCCTCGTCTAAAATGTCGTCGGCGCACCAGCCAATGCGTTGATGTGCAAAGCTCCCCCAGGCTGTCAAGCAAATGTCAAAGAGCACTGTTCAAACGTAGGTACGTGCGTATCGAGCGTGCAGCGGTAATGTGAAACTAAAAGGTAGATAAGTGGGGAAGGGGGGAGGGAGAGAGGTTGCTCTTGTGGGAGGGAGGGAGGTTGCTCTTGGCTGTGAAGATGGTTGGATTTTCTGTCTATTTTGGTCCTTTGTGAGAACTTCATATTCATAGTACGTGAATTTCGGTACAAGCAATTTTAGGTGTACACAGTAATGAAGCACAAATCTATAACAGAGGTACAGATCTATAATAGAGCAGTCTGTCTGTCCGTGTCTTTTTCTCTCTGTCAAATATGTTTCTTGTAAAATGGTTTAATGCTTTATTTGGAAAAGGCTTTTCGAGATTAAATAAACGTATAATCGACAAAAAGGTAAGATACGCCCCGGTCCACCCTTTCCCTTCTCCTGAATATATTCTAGCCCCCTCTGGTCACAAACGTTCTAGTGATAATTATACTGTAGTCCACTGGGTCTGCAATACACAAGTATGTATATTCTCTAGTCCACTCAGGTCACCATACACAGGTAATATACTGTAGTCCACCCAGATCACCAACTACACATGTGATATATTGTAGTCCATTCGGGTCACCTGTACACAAGTGCTAGTCCACCTACTGAGGTCACCAACTAGTTACTACACAGGTATGTAATATACTGTATTCCACTCGGGTCTGCAGTACACAAGTATGTATGTTCTCTAGTCCACCCAGATCACCAACTACACATGTGATATAGTGTAGTCCATTTTGATCACCTACACACACACACACACACACACACACACACACACACACACACAACACACACACACACACACACTTATACCCATCTTAATAGTTGTCAGGGTAGGTCAGACACCTAAGTTAATAGTTGTCAGGCAATGTCACGCCCATCTTTGTAGTTGCCAGGCTAGGTCATACTCATCTTAATACTTGTCAGGCTATGTCATATCCATCTCTGTAGTTGTCAGGCTAGGTCATACCCACCTTGATAGTTGTCAGGCTATGTTAATAGTTCTGAACCTAGGTCATAGCCATCTTTGCACACACACACACACACACACACACACACACACACACACACACACACACACACACACACAACTATATATATATATATATATATATATATATAGAGAGAGAGAGAAGAGAGAGAGAGAGAGAAGAGAGAGAGAGTAGGTACTGGTCCACCCAGATCACCAGATACACGTGTGTGTTTTGCTGCTTTCAGAGTCAAACCGGGATATTTCCACGCATGACCGGCTAGAATAGCGTAAGAGATCAATCACGTTCTCTGCACTCAGATATTGATATTTCTGTTCAAGAGCACTTTGTGCAAGCTCACTTTGATCTTTACTTGGTTTCCCCGCGATTCAGACGGAGCAGGTAGCAATTTATCCCCTGTCAAACTTGGTTACGGCGACCATACATATTTATAAGCGCAAGGGGGGACAATTGGGTTCATAATCTGCAATAAGTGTGCTGAGTAAAGACTGCCTTGAATAAATTTGCTCCGGCCTTTCTTTATTCGCTTCAGTTCTCCACTTGCGCGAACCGGTCTTTCGTCTGAGCTGTATTTCTCTGTTGTCTGAACCAACCTGTCGACTTGATTTTTCTCTGTTTTGTGAACCAGTCCGTTTCTTGATATTTCCCTGTTGTGTGAAGTAGCCTGTCTGTTGGTATTTATCTCTTGTATGAAGCAACCTGTCTACTAGGCGTGTATTTCTCTCTTATGTGAACCAACCTGTCTGTTGGTATTATCTCTTGTGTGAACCAACCTGTCTGCTGGTTTTTTATTTCTCTCTTGTGTGAACCAAGCTGTCTGTTGGTATTTCTCTCTTGTGTGAACCAACCCGTCTCTCTTATGTGAACCAACCTGTCTGTTGGTATTTATCTCTTGTGTGAACCAACCTGTCTTCTGGGTATTTATTTATCTCTTATGTGAACCAACCTGTCTGTTGGCATTTATCTCTTGTGTGAACCAACCTCTCTGCTGGGTATTTATTTCTCTCTTGTGTGAACCAACCTGTCTGTTGGTATTTCTGTCTTGTGTGAACCAACCTGTCTGTTGGTATTTCTCTCTTGTGTGAACCAACCTGTCTGTTGGTATTTCTCTCTTGTATGAAACAGTATGTCTTCTGGGTATTAATTTCTCTCTTGTGTGAACCAACCTGCCTACAGGGTATTTATTTCTGTCTTATGTGAACCAACCTGTCTACTGGGTATTAATTTCTCTCTTGTGTGAACCGAACCAGTCTACTGGGTATTTTGTCGTATTCTATACAGCATCTTTCATATAGACTTCACTTTTGCATTTCTTTGCCACCACATTACAGACCCATTAAACTTCTAGCCGTCTCTCCACGCACGCACGCACGCACGCACACGAAATGAGAGAAAGGGAACACTTAGGTCAACAATACACTTGTCAAGAAACGCACCACAATTGTCAGTGTACTCGACTGATGTGACATTAGGTCAGTTCACATTTGACACGTTTGGTGCAAATCCCGTGGCGTTATTCGGTTTTAAGGACGTTATATGATGCCAGGTTAGCACCCACGACATGATACAACAACGACGCTCAGCTCACGAGACGCGAGATCATGTTCCGTGTGCATGACGCGATGGGCCGTTTGGTTGAAACCAGCTATGAGAGTGACAGCTGCCAGGAACTGCATTCGACACGTGACTGCCTCATGCACATGCATGCTTTTTTTAAAAATACTATCTCTCTCTCTTTTATACTCTCTCTCTCTCTCTCTCTCTCTCTCTCTCTCTCTCTCTCTCTCTCTCTCAGTGTCTGTGTCTGTCCCTTCCTGTCTCAGTGTGTGTGTGTGTGTGTGTGTGTGTGTGTGTGTGTGTGTGTGTGTGTTGCGCTTAGTTTATGCGTTCCTTATTTACATGTTTTCAGTAGAGCGGAAATGAAATGATGCCAGTGGCTTGGAAAGTTTAGACCCTCGTGGATAAGATTGGCTGTAGAACTTTGCAGACTTGACGTCTCCACCTGAAGCGTGCGGAGTTCTCTTCGTCTGTTTTTCTGTTCCAGCATTCCAGTGATATAGACGACTAAGCATTCTGAATTCATCCACAATTTTTTTTACCACGCTGCAGCCGGAACATGCCATTTATTTATGGACCGGCCTTCTTGGGTGTTCTGTACCAGAGTTCCTTTCGTAATCAAGGTTTTGTTATTCGAAATTAATTTGCACACCTGCAGATTCGGCTGTGAAGACCCCTCCCAACACCCCCCTCCCTACACACTTCAGTGCAGAACCATTTTACCCTCAAATTGAGATGTGGCCCGTTGAGTGAAAAGAATGCACTTGTCCGAATTAGGCGACAACAAGCACTCCCACACACTCGACCTTCTTCCCTAGCCAAGCACGTCTGTAGAAGATTTATTCCGCTGTCGTCGACCCTCGTGAACGTGAGCCGGTTTGGCCTAGCGGTAAGGCGTTAGGCTGGTAAGCAGAGGGACCTCGGTTCGAATCCGCTTCGGCTCTCCTTTCTCTTCAAAAATTGTGGTCTGTGGACACTGTCTTGTGACATTGTCCCTCACAATGAATGAAACATTAAAATGGCTCTCATCACTGCCCATCTTAAACGCAGGAGACATTCTGGTGGTAAGAGTGTAGCGATAGATATAATAGTCTCCCTCTTCCCCCCCCTCCCTCAACCTTCTCCCCGTCCCTAATAAGCCTTACGGTTTCTGTGGACGTTAAGCACATGTTTACTGACTTACTTACTTACTTACCCTCGTGAACGTGGTAAGACAGAAGACCGGGAGCTTGTTTAGTATTATCAACCGTTTTTTCTCTTTACACACGCTTCTTTCTCCGAGTACCCTGTAGTTTGTCGAAGGACAAGACGACAAGCTGGCTGGAGTTGGGGTGGGGTGTGGGGGTTGATTTGTGGGGTGGGGTGGGTTTGCAGGGCGGAGGGGGTGTGGGTGGGTGAGAGGGATAATCAAACTCCAAGCACTGGTTTACGACATCCTTCCTTGGAGGAAGGTGCCGGAAAGCGATGCTCGGAGTGTGAGGGGTAATCTCACAGCCAGCCAGTCAACGTACTTAGTTACCCGGGATATTAAGTCAGTCGGACAGCCGTCCATTCAGCAAATTCACTGGTTGTAGCTAGCCAACCAACAAGACTGGCAGTCATTAAAAATCAACTGACCGGTCGATCAGTCAGGCAGGCAGCCAGTATGCCAAACTCAGAAAGTCAACCCGCATGTCAGTCAATCAGCCAACTGGTTTATGAACTAGTCCGGTCGTTTGTCCGTTTGTGTAACGCACTGTAGGTCAGTCAGACTGAGCTCAAATCTCTCGTAGGCGTAAGAGACAGAGAAACGGGAGTCTTGAGCTGTGACTCGAAGTAAGACAAAGTTTGATCACGCCGCACTGAGAAAGGGACATAAATTTGTTCCAGGGAGATAATATATATTATTAGACTGACCGGACTTGACAGACGTAATTACAACGTGTCGGACATCACCCAGGGCTTGTCGTGGTGATCGTGCGGCGTTGTTAATTAAGCCGCGTAATGACTGCCCACGCACTGGGGTCAAGGGACATGCGATAGCCACAGTGGGGTGGAGGGGAGGTGGCGGGGTGTCCAGTTGCCGGTCTGTGTGCCGTCGGGAGTCGTTGGTGTAGACGGGTCGACGGACGGTCCATGCCGCGGCAGGGGGTGAATGGGAGAGACCGTTGGTGCTGTGACTCATACAGCGCCGAGTCTCAAGGTTGAAGTATTGATCTTTGAGCGAAAAGTCCGTTTCAGTCTTTTAGTTATAGTACTATCTCTTGGCTATAGTGCTCTCTCTCTCTCCGTCTCTCTCTCTGAGTGGTGGTGGTGGTGGTACTGTGTGTGTGTGTGTGTGTGTGTGTGTGTGTGTGTGTGTGTGTGTGTGTGTGTTGTGTGTGTGTTGTTGTTGTTGGGGTAAGTTTAATGTTTATTAGTAATCGTTTTTTTAAATATTTTTATAATGTCAGACGCTCTGGCGGTAAAGCGGACACACAAACACACACACACACACACACACACACACACACACACACACCACACACACACCCTTGTCGTCGCACATCACTCACAAAATCGTTTATAAACTAGTAACACCAATCAGTCAGTTGGTCACATAGTTCAGGAGCTGTGTGAGATTCGAGGGGGCCGTCCTGGGCTGTCCGTCCTAACGAGCCTTCTGGTTTCCGTGGACGTAATGTTCAATATTTGAACCATGCTTCGGCATTGGTCTCAGCTTGTGCCTAATATGTCTACTGACATCTGAGGACATTAAGCAACACTACCTACCTCAGTCAGTTGTGCCTTGCGGTAAAAGGCCCCGCCGCACACCTAGGATCTTGGTCCCCGCCAGAACATGTACGGGGAGACAACTGACTCAGCGTTCTAATGCAAATGAACTAAAACAGTTTCACTTAGAGCAGTTTCTCTCCCCCCCCCCCCCCCCCCCCCCCCCCCCCCTCCGACTTGTGATACAAGTTAACAAAACCAGTCAGTCATTGCAGTCTCTCCGCCCTCCCCACCCCGACAGCCTTCCCTCCCCACCCCGACACCCCCCTTCCCCACCCGACACCCCCCTCCACACCCTGACACCTGGGTGGATTCTTCCGGGTCACCAGCTACCCGACTTCACAGCCAATTGCGAGGTGGCCCAGGAGGGATTACTTGATTAGCACCCTCACTCTGTCCCCTTCGAACAACACCTCCCTCTCTCTCTTTCATCCCCCATCCACCTCCTCCCCGCCCCCCATCCCCAACACACACACTTCCCGCTTCCGTCTCACCCTCTCCACTCAGTCTCTCCGTTTGGAAACCCGCTTTTTTCATTGCAGACTCTAAACCGCCAGTGTGTGAAGTGGGGGTCAGGGGGCAAAGGGGGAGGGGGGGGGGGTGAAGTGGCAGTGTGTGTGTGTGGGGAGTCGGGGGGGGGGGGGGTTCGGGGCCACTGGCCTCTGATCCCCCCGGTTTTTTTTGTATACCTAGGGCGGGGTCCTTGGTGGGTGGGTTGACTTTCTCGTCAACGCTGATATAGCGTGCACTGATAAGAGATCCGCAGGGCCCAACACCGTGCGAGAGGCTACCAGGCTTTGGTGGAGGGAAGGTCAACACCGCGGCGTCTATTGTTGCTGTACCTAAGCTCCCGTCCTCTCGCCTTTCACCTCTTGTTTTGGGGACGTGTGTGTGTGTGTGTGTGTGTGTGTGTGTGTGTGTGTGTGTGTGTGTGTGTGTGTGTGTGGTTGTTGTACTCGTATGCGATGACCCCGTGCGCTTGTTGGAACGTTGAAATCCAAGAACTCGTACGCGTGATTCTAGACTGCTTCTTGACCCCCCCCCCCCCACAACCAATCTATAAAGCACCTGTATGGACAAAGCTGTGGTTATGGTTTGTGGACACTGTCTTGTGACTTTGTCCATCACTTCCTACTGAAACATTTGTGGAGAAGCATATGTATGTCTTGTTTTTACTGTTCGAATTTTTTTTTGAGAAGAAAGGGGGGGGGGGGGGGGGGGGAGAGCAATCCAGTAGCGTAGGTACATACCACTTACCTTCTAGGGTTTCTAGTCCAGTGGTACTCACGCACAGTTCGGGATTCAAGGGATTGAACTCTGCATATGCAGAGCTGTAGCGTCGTGTTTGGTTTCTCTCCCTTGCTAGAGCATACTGTACGAATCGTGTGCGCCCCTCTCCTTGTGATGAATTTGCTCGTGAATTATACGACCGACTGAGTAGATAGATAGATACTTGGTATTTAACGCCCAGTCAACCATGACGCATGCATGTTTAAATTGCATTCACCTGTTCCGCACTCTGCCGGCGCACAATGATGAACACATGAATAAAGGTGCGCGCATCTTTCTTCTCTCTCTCTGCGCGCTGTGTGGGTGTGGGCGTGCATGCGCGCGCGCTTGAGGGGGCGGGGGGGGGGGGGGGGGGGGGGTGACGTAATCTCTCTCAGTCTGTCAGTCTCTGTCGGTCACACTCCGAACACCGCTTTCCGGCACCTGCCTCCTGAAGGAAGTATGTCGTAAACCACTGTTTGGAGTTTGTCTGTCGGTCTCTCTCATTCTGCCTGTCTCTCTGTGTCCCTCTCTCCATCCGTTTGTCTCTCTCTCTTTGTCTCTGCCTGCCTGTATGTATACTCTGTCTCTGTCTCTCAGTCTCTCTCCCTCCCCCCCACCTCTCTCTCTCTAGTCTGTCACTGAATGTAGACATAGTATTAATTTAATTTATGTTAAACTACATTGAATGTAGACTCACATGTTAAACTACACTGAATGTAGACATACATGTTAAACTACACTCAAATGTGATCACCTGTTTTGCACCCTGCTGGCGCACATCTCTGTGTGTGTACATGTATACATTCTGTGTGTGTGTGTGTGTGTGTGTGTGTGTGTGTGTGTGTGTGTGTGTGTGTGTGTATGTGTGTCCCTCGCTCCCCCCCTCCTCTCTCTCTCTCTCTCTCTCTCGTTCGTAAGTATATATGTTAACTACACTGAATAGATTCACCTGTTCCGCACCCTGCCGATGCACAATGATTGGCACATGACTATTGGTGTTCGCATGGTTCCTACTGTAACCCCTTGTTCTGCTCAGATTTGCAGGCAGTAATTAGTGTACTCTATCACAGCCACAGGCGCTCCACATCAGCTCGTTGTTCCGCTCAGACTTTGACTCAGCAATTAGTGTATTGTATCAGACACAGGCGCTCCACATCAGCTCGTTGTTCTGCTCAGACTTACAAGCAGTAATTAGTGTATTGTGTAACAGCCACAGGCGCTCCACATCAGCATTTTGTTCCTCTCAGACTTTGACTCAGCAATTAATGTATTGTATAACAGACACAGGCGCTCCACATCAGCATTTTGTTCCTCTCAGACTTTGACTCAGCAATTAATGTATTGTATAACAGACACAGGCGCTCCACATCACCTCCTTGTTCTGCTCAGACTTGCAGGCAGTAATTAGTGTATTGTATAACAGACACAGGCGCTCCACATCACCTCCTTGTTCTGCTCAGACTTGCAGGCAGTAATTAGTGTATTGTATAACAGACACAGGCGCCCCACGTCAGCTCCTTGTTCTGCTCAGACTCAGCAAATAGTGTGTAATATAACAGCCACAGGCGCTCCACATCTGTTCAAATGTTCTTGTTGCTCTGCCGTGTCGTCTGCTACTACTCTTTCTCTGCCATGTGGATAATCGCAATAGACAACGGAGCAGACTTAATGCTAGGTGGTGGTGAAGTGTTGCTTAATGTCCTCAGATGTCAGTTGACATATTAGGGACAAGTTGTGACCAATGCCGAAGCACGGTTCAATAATTCTTTACGTCCACGGAAACCAGAAGGCTCGTTAGGACGGACAGCCCAGGACGGCCACCTCGACTCTCACACAGCTCCTGAACTATGACTTAATGCTAATAATAATTGTTGTTTATATTGCGCCTGTCCCAATGTAAAACAAGAAAAACAAGAAAACAAACAAATAACAACAAAACGATCCCCATGCACAGTACAGTGTGGCAGCACATCAGTCACATAATAAGAGTTTATTTTTTATAAATGCACTGAAAACCAAAATCTTGACAATACAACTGAATATAACAAGACAGTGATGATGAACATCAACAAAAATAGCGTACATTCATGAAATTGTGCAATTCAATTTGTTTAAATCAAAGTGCGCCAGCACATAAACACATGCCCATACCGCATGTGATACACTGCAACAGTC
>JABMCL010001612.1:230000-242500 GCA_018857735.1 Alviniconcha marisindica | reverse complement strand
ACAGCCGCAACAGGAGCAGTGGCGTTAACGTTCTTGATCAGTACTGAGGCTTCTCGGAGGACGAAAAGATGCTGAGTGCAGAGATAAAAGGTGAAGAGGGCAGTCCCTGCCCTCTTCACCTTTTATCTCTGCACTCATGGGGTCTTTTTGATCTGAATCTGCAGGTACTGGATCCACTTCAGTGATTACACACAGTCCGAGATTTACGATTTAGATTGTTCAAGTACTTGGACACTGTCTGGTGACTTTGCCCTGCTCAAGTAGTGAAACGGCAAAAAAGGTGGGGACCGATTTTGAGGCTCACCTTAACGCAAAATCTTTCTGGCGGTGACAGGTTGTAGTCGTTTAGGTACTGTGGCCCGCCTCCCTCTCCTCCTTCCCCGTTCCCCACCCCTCAACGTCTCTCTCTCTCTCTCTCTCTCTCTCTCTCTCTCTCTCTCTCTCTCTCTCTCTCTCTCTCTCTCCTCCTCTCCCTCATCTTCTGGCCTAAATGAATAAAGCATCTCTCTCTCTCTCTCTCTCTCTCTCTCTCTCTCTCTCTCTCTCTCTCTCTCTCTCTCTCTCCTCTCCCTCCACTTCTAAATGAATAAAGCATCTCTCTCTCTCTCTCTCTCTCTCTCTCTCTCTCTCTCTCTCTCTCTCTCTCTCTCTCTCTCTCCCTCCATCTCTGGCCTAAATGAATAAAGCATCTCTCTCTCTCTCTCTCTCTCTCTCTCTCTCTCTCCTCTCTCTCTCTCTCTCTCTCTCTCTCCTCTCTTCCTCCATCTCTCTCTTTGCTCTCTCTCTCTCTCTCCTCTTCTGGCCTATTGACATAAACTCTCTTCTCTCTCTCTCCTACTCTCTCTCTCTCTCTCTCTCTCTCTCTCTCTCTCTCTCTCTCTCTCTCTCTCTCTCTCTCTCTCTCTCATCTTCTGGCCTAAATGAATAAAGCATCCTCTCTCTCTCTCTCTCTCTCTCTCTCTCTCTCTCTCTCTCTCTCTCCTCCTCTCTCTCTCTCCATCTTCTGGCCTAAAGAATAAAGCATCTCTCTCTCTTCTCTCTCTCTCTCTCTCTCTCTCTCTCTCTCTCTCTCTCTCTCTCTCTCTCTCTCTCTCTCCCTCCATCTTCTGCCTAAATGAATAAAGCATCTCTCTCTCTCTCTCTTGGCCTAAATGAATAAAGCATTCTCTTCTCTCTCTCTCTCTCTCTCTCTCTCTCTCTCTCTCTCTCTCTCTCTCTCTCTCTCTCTCTCTCTCTCTACACCAGGAAGTTTGATTCCCGCCAGAACCTCCCGGCAAACAACTCAGAGTTAAGCGCGTCTAAAGAAAACTGAACTGAACTGAACCTAGATTATATTTAGAGCCAATTAAAGGACACCATAATTCTTCATGGATCGTAGCCCTTATGCGTCACTCGCAATGTCTCGAAACATACTTACCGTTGTTCTGTCACCACCTGAAATCAGCCGTGATGAGAGCCATTTTAATGTTTCTTTAATGGCGAGCACTAAAGTCACAAGACCGTGTCCATGAACCAGTTTTTGGAAACCGAGAGTGAGAAAGGAGGGCCGAAGTGAGGAATCGAACCAACACCGTCCGCTTAGCAGCCTTACCACTGGGCCAAACCGGCACTCTTCTCGTGTCGTATGCTGTCCCCTTGTTACTGTGTTGGCACGCAACACGCGTACATGCATCTACCTCGGCTTCTCAACATGTCTTTAGAGAAAGGGTACAGCCTAAACGCCCTCTCTCCCCCTCCCCCCCCCCCCCCCAACCTCTCAAGCTGTCTTTATCATCTCCCATGTATGATCATCAAAACTACCACTTTGCACGTTTAAGTACCCGTATTCACACCTGTCAAACTAGTCTGCGCACGAGGGGTCCTGTATACACACACCAGTAAACTACGTGCTGCTTTGTGTGGCCGTGGCGATTGACAGACGACATTTCTAACGCCCCAGCACCCTTCCCCGACCCGCCTCATCAATCACTAGACCGCAGACTGCAGTTGCAAGATGCACGCAAAACGGAGCCGACTGCCGACGATTTTAATGTGACGCGCTGTTTTTTGTTGGGCAGCGCAGTGATGGAGCACAATGATTACAAATGTCTCTCCGTATTTTTGATCGCGACGCGAGATACGCGCCTTCAAACAGAGATGTGCCCAGGGCAAGATTGGCAGCGGCAATGAAAACTACAGGTCTCTCTCTGTCTGTCCGAATGTGTCACTCTCCTCAGTCTACTTTTACCGTATCGGGACGTCCCGGCGCCAGCTTTGTCGTCGTCTCCTGCTGTCTGTCTACCTAGCTCTTGACTAACCGTGGCTACATGTTGACTAACCATGGCTACATGTCGACTAACCATGGCTACATGTCGACTAACCGTGGCTACATTTCGACTAACCATGGCTGCATGTCGACTAACCATGGTTACATGTTGACTGATAACCATGGCCACGTGTTGACTGACCATGGCAACGTGTTGACTGATAACCATGGCTACGTGTTGACTGACCATGGCTACGTGTTGACTAACCTCGTCTACGTGTGCTGTGCCTGCGGGTTATTAACAGTTATCAAGCAGTCTGTGTGTTGACTGGGAGTGTGTTTTGGTTAAGTTTACTCAACGCCGAGCTGTCCCCGAAGAGGCACTAGCAGAGACCGAGATACCACGAGGTAGGGGAAGAGGGGGAATCGATTCAAAGATTGTAAATACAAAGATTGTATTTATAATCTTTGATAGATCTAAAGCTAGATTGTCACCACCAGAATCAGAGCGCCGGAGCTGTGTGGTAGTCGAGGTGGCCGTCCTGGACGTACGGTCTCTGCGGACGTAAAGCAACACTGAACTCGAACCACCAGAGTCACTCCTGCGTTAAGATGGGCAGCGGTTCTTCTTCTTCTTCTTCTCGATCGCTGCTACACTGAGAATCCAGTCTGCAAGATGAATGTGGCTGTCTTCTCCAGTTCCTCCTTGCTGTCGTAGAGTGTGGTGTGTAACTGGACTGCCGTTGGCCACACATTTGTTTTTGCTGTCTGCAGATGAGAGCCGTTTTAATGTTTCATTTATTGTGTGGGGCAAAGTCACAAAGACGGTGTCCATAAACACAACTTTTGAAGAGAGAGGAGAGCCGAAGTGGAATCAAACCGAGGTCCTTCTGCTTACCAGACTAACGCCTTACCGCTTGGCCAGACGGGCTCACTGGCTGGCTATGTGGGTGGTGATGCGAGGCTTAATGTCCTCAGATGTCGGGCTGACATATTATGGACGAAAAAGCTCTGTGGCTGCATGCTTGCTGTCTATATATACAGCTATGTCCACCTGTTGGGGTTGACGCGCGGAGACGGTAAATCTACCGCTGTGTGCAGAACGCGGCCTGCCCGGTGAGAGGTGATATATGGGACTGGTTCAGTGGTCAGGTTGAAGGGATGATCATATCTTGCGTTGCATTTGTCGTTTGAAGTTTTCTTTGTCGGACTAGGAGAGCGCGATTTTTGAAAACGTCAGCTTTGCCTTGCTGCTGATTGGCCGGCATCAGAAATATTGCGGGCCCGGTTCGGAAGAAAAAAAACAAAACAAAAAACAACAACAACAAAAAAAGGGAGGAAGAAAGGAAGGACGGACGCAGGACTTTCCAGGAAATATTTCTTGACACATATCCCGCAGTTCTCGTCGCGAAATATTCCCAGTCCCGCAGGCCATGCATATTTCCATTCCGGAAGCTTCAAGTTGAACGTGTGTAAAGCTCACGAGGAACAATATCGGTATGGAGACGACAGAAGCATCGAGGGACCTGCGGGTTGTGTGCACGTGGACTGTTGCCGTTTGCATATCGAGGGATTTGATCGCGTTTTTATAAATGACACAAGGGTCACATTTTCAATTTTAGCATCGAGTGGAGCAGCTGATCATGCTGTCTTGGGTTTTATGGGCTAGCCTCTCGTGGTGAATTTGTCAGTGTTTGGAGAAGAAATATGTGCCAACGTTGTGTTAATTGTTATTCCACAGTAGCTGCAAGAAAAGCTGCTGTAATATATATACTCCTAATATTGTCGGATGTAAAACGACCGCCGACTTTTGGGCGATTGGTAGATATGGTGGTGTTCACATAGGTTTGTGACAGATATAGTGATGTGCACCTAGTTTATGATAGATATAGTGGCGTGAAAATAGTTTGTTATAGACATAGTGGTGTGCACATAGTTTGTGATAGACATAGTGGTGTGCACATAGTTTGTGATAGATATAATGGTGTGCACATAGTTTGTGATATAGTGGTGTGCATATAGTTTGTGATAGATATAGTGGTGTGCACATAGTCTGTGATAAATATAGTGATGTGCACATAGTCTGTGATAGATACGGTGGTGTGCACACAGTTTGTGATATATCGATATGGTATTGCGCACATAGATTGTGATATATCGATATGGTGGTGTGCACATAGTTTGTGATAGAAATGGTGGTGTGTACGTAGTTTGTGACAGATACGGTGGTGTGAACATAGTTTGTGATAGATACGGTGGTGTGCACACAGTTTGTGATATATCGATATGGTATTGCGCACATAGATTGTGATATATCGATATGGTGGTGTGCACATAGTTTGTGATAGAAATGGTGGTGTGTACGTAGTTTGTGACAGATACGGTGGTGTGAACATAGTTTGTGATAGATCGATATGGTGGTGTGCACATAGTTTGCGATAAATAGGGTGGTATGCACATAGTTTCTGATAGATACGGTGATTTGAACACAGTTTGAGAGAGATACAGTGGTTTGAACATCGTTTGACACAGGTTCAAAGGAAACTACTTCCAATTACATTGTGAAGTGACTGTGCTGTGTACGTGTAAGATTTCACAGTTAAAGATCGAATGGCCTCAAACCGACTGAAAACCAACGTCAGTATACGACACTCCGCTGTGATTTCAGTTTTCATAGCAATTTTATGACTATTATGGCGGATCGAAACCTTCCGTTGCATTGTCCGGGTTGTCTGTGTGAATCGGTTATTTCCAGGCGGTCGAACCGCACACAGCACTGCTTGCGGTCTTGTTGGAAAATTTATGAAGCAGAACGTTTGCGTCGGTGTATATCAAGGTGTTCATATTAGTTGTTTATGTGTCTGACTGCTAAAACTTGTTCCGCTTGACGGAGTCGCCAAGGAGCGGTCGAAGTGTTTATGGGTCAGTGTTGCACGGGTTTCATTTTATTGGCACGTGTAGATAGGGGTCATGGATGGGATGTCCTAGAGCGGATCACTCCGGGGACACCAAGCGTCGTTGGCGCCATTCTCAAAGTCTCTGATTTCAATACGTCCTCCGCTCGGAGCTCAGGAGCTGTGTGAAAGTCGCACGATCTCTGTGGACGTAAAGCGACATTGAAGAAGACCAACGCCACAGAGCTCATGTGAAAGTCGAGGTGGCCGTCCTGGGCTCCCCGTCCCTAATAGCACTTATGGTCTCTGTGGACATAAAGCAACATTGAGCTTGAACATAAACCCCCCCCCCCCCCACCACCACCTCCGCGTGTATCTCTCTCTTCGCACCCTCCACGTTCTCTCCTCAACTCCTCTTCTATACCTCCCCCCTCCCCATCTCTCTCCTCTCCCCCCCCCCCCCCCCCCCCCCCACCTCCTCACCCTCACTCCATCTTTGCACCTCGTGCTCTGTTTCGCACGTCTGTGAATAGATGTGATTTCGATGATGTTTATTCGCCCTGACAGATAGATGACCCTGTGTGGTTGCGAGGACGTTAAAATGCAGGAACCAAGTCTCTGAGTTCTAACTCCCCGAAGTCAGTGTCATCTTTAGGAGAACTTGGACCGCAGAGACTCGTTCTTGGCGTTCACAAGTATCGGTGACCAGATATCCAATCACTTCACGAGCTAAAACACTTCGGTGTGGATTGGTTCTGCGGTTTCAGATTCCCAGGAAGATTTGTGGCGTTCTGTCGGGTTGGTCTGCCGGCTCCGGTTTCAGGTTAAAGAGCGCCACAAGAGCCGCAGCCAGCCGTTGATCCATTCACAGCGACCTGGAAGGTGGAAAGGAGACGTGACGGCAGCTCCGCGTGGAAATGCGGCCGTGTGTTAGATATGTCTTTTTTGTCCCGTGAGTGTCAGATTACGGGTTTTGACACCAACCGCCTGCCATCCTAATCCAGTGCTCCCGAGGAGGCCAAAGAAACACAGTGACACGAGACGCACGGGCTCCAGCTAAAGGCTAGTTGGTAATTTTCAAAGTTCGATGAATTGGAATGGTATCGAGAAACATAGTCAGTTCTGGAGCGCCGTTTCGTGACTTTCAGGATAGTACTGGAGTGCCGTTTCATGACTTCCAGGATAACGGCGTCTGCAGAGGTTAAACCGGGGTGGGGGGGTGGGAGGGTGGGGGATAATATTTGTGTGAGAAGTGATTTTCTGTTAGTTTGTTCCTTTGGGCAGTGGAGCTAGCGGAAGTTTGGCTCACGGTCTTTGTGACGGGTTCTGTGCAGTGAGAACGAGGGCAACGTTAGGTGGATAATTAGTCGAGTGTTGTCATCGTTTCTGTTGGCGGTGGGGTAAGATTGCTGTGCTTTTATTTCCATGTATATGGCAGTGAAGGTTGAAGTCGTCGTCGTTGTCGTCCTCTCTCTCTCTCTCTATTCCATTTACCAACAAGACCGCTAGCAGTATTGTGTATGGTCAGTCAACATGTAGCCATGGTCATTCATAACTGTCTGCGCGGAACCCGCATAGATGTTAATAAAACAAATCTCGAAGTTTGAACAATGACATTTTGATCGTGTACTCGAAATTACCTTTGCTTTGAAAAATGGGGAGCGTGGGCTTAAACGATTAGCAACCAAGTGTGCACGAAGCACACACAGCCTGGTGTGGTCGCGAGTGTGACTATGTTGTTGAAGTGTTGCTTTACGCCCACAGGAACCGTAGGCTTATTAGGGGTGGGAGCAGCCCAGGACGGCCACCTCGACTTTTACATAGCTCCTGAGCTCTGGTGTGACTATGATGATGAAGAGCTTCATGTCCTCGGATGTCGGTTGACATATTAGGGACAAACTGTGACCAGTGCCTAACCATAAGGCTTATTAGGGACGGGAGCCCAGGACGGCCACCTCGACTTTCACACAGCTCCTGAGCTCCGGTGTGACTGTTTGTGGCCTTCTGCTTTTACGCTCACTTTCACGGACCGTGTTGCTGATGAGACCCTTCACACGGTGGAATGGGCCTTAAAAATCAAGTAAGACACTATAACCACCCTCCGGGCTTGTCGCAGTTTGGCGGTCACGCGAACACATTTTTCAGGTAGCCGACACCTGCACGGGTCACGTTGGAAAAGCAAATAAAGACCCAACCACAAACTCTCTCTGCAGGGGAAGGCAAGCGTACTGCGGCTACAGCTGTCCGCTTAGCTGTAAGTGTCAGCCTGTTGGTGTTCGGGTTAAACACGTCTGGGCAGTTGATGCAACTGTACCAGCCACTGTACCAAGCGAAGCGTGCACGCTGAAGGCGACGTGAGCGGCGGTTGCCACGACAGCTTCAACGCAGAAGTGTCGCCGCATCAAAACATCCACCGATGTCGGTTGTTGAGCGTTACTCCCCCAAAACCAACACCGCAGCGCCAAGGCTTGTATGCTTCCGTCCCCTGTTAATTTTCCTTCCTCGGCTGAACTGCAAACTGGAAGCCTGTTTGTAGTAAAAGGAAACTCTATACACACACACACACGCCTCCCAGGTGTGGTTAAAACAGGTGGGTGGGAGTATATAGCTCTCCACAAAAACCGAAACGGCAGAAAGCGATGGGACAGGTTTCACAGTCATGGCTGCATGTCTCTCCTCGCCGTATTCAGTTGTCGCGACGCAGAAGGCCGTGAGAGTGAACTTGTCTATTTTCTCTATCAATGCCACGGAAGTGGCGTCTATTTTGAATGGTGTGTGCGTTTGAGAAAATCGCTCTCTTTCTAGTTGTGTGCACTGTGTTGACAGAAGAGTCCGGAAAGTGATACAGGGAAGCGAGCCGCCCTCTTTGCATGGCATTGCGCCATTCAAACGACCGTTGATCGACGGGAAACGTTCTCATGCAATCGTTCTTCTTTTCGTGTTGTTCTTGTCGGACCGCAGGTGCCGCAGTTCAATAGACTTATGGTATCAGAGGGTGGAGAATAAAAACGCTTGATGTTGTGCGACACAGGTCTGATATTGATAAGCTGTCGGTGTCGGCAGTATTCTCGAGAGCTCAGGAGCTGTGTGAAAGACGAGGTGGCCGTCCTGGGCTCCCCGTCCCTAACAGTCCGAACGGTTTCTGTGGACGTGAAGCAACACTGAACTTGAACGGGCTGTCAGAGCTCAGGAGCTGTGTGAAAGTCGAGGTGGACGTCCGGGGCACACTGTCCCTTAATGGTCCGTACGGTTTCTGTGGACGTGAAGCAACATTGAACTTGAAGGGGCTCAGGAGCTGTGTGAAAGTCGAGGTGGACGTCCTGGGGCTCACCGTCCCTTAACAGTCCGTATTGACTCTGTATACGTAAAGCAGCATTGAACTTGAAGGGGCCCAGGAGCTGTGTGAAAGTCGAGGTGGACGTCCGGGGCTCACCGTCCCGAACAGTCCGTATTGACTCTGTGGACGTAAAGCAACATTGAACCAACGAGCGAACGGTTTGCTGCGAGTGGCGAGCCAGCTTCGCGAGTTGTGCATAACTGGTACTTACTGGATCGGTCGTGTGTGAACATTACCTCACGTGTAGTTCTTCTGGTCAGTGCCGGGAAAGTCGAGACTACACGTATCGCTGTAGGGAACACCACGTCTCCACATCAGGTTACGCTGAATCTGACCAAATGCTGTCGCAGAGAGAGGCGAGGAATCAGACCGAAGACGGTCGTAGAGAGAGTCGTTCGCCTAAAGACACACAAAGCCGACTTGAGCTGTTCAGTGTATGCGTTGGGAATTAGCGTTTTGTAGTCGTTCATTCATTCACTTCTGTACAGGAATTGCTTTACTCCTTTGCCGTCCATGACTTCGATACGATGAGGTTTGTTGTTTCCATTGAACGCGTGTAGTTGACACTGACGACCAGCAGCCGATCTTTGGAGTGAGCTGGAGTAGCTGATACAGTGATAGTGTTGTTTGGGACAGGCAGTGTGCATAGCTGATTCCTCCAAGAACTGCATTTTGACTGTCCAGTAACACTGACTGACCACTCAGCGCATGGTCAGTGTTTTGTTTGGGATTCACGTTATCTGTATTGAAACAACAACAACAACAACAACACACACACAACACACACACACACACACACACACACACACACACACACACACACACACACACACACACACACACACACACAACACAACTCCAGCAAACATGTGTCAACGGTGAGAATTCGAAAGAACCCTGCATAAATTAAAAATAGCGAACGTCTGCACCCTCTTCAGTACTGAGAGCAAGTCACCGCACGCCTGCACACGTGTGGAATGCAGCTTAGGCAAATCGATGTTTTAATTTTGAGTTCGTCAACCAAAACAGACCCCCACTGCATGTCAACAAGCAAGCATGTTTGCTCAGTCATTTCGTCTGTGTTGATAACCTGTATATGCTATGTGTCGGTAGGCGGCGGCAGCATGTCATTCATCCACTGTGAACATGTGAATAGCAGTTCTCCCTGGGAAGCCTTTCTGCAGGTACCGCTTGAAACGCATCTGTGAATTGACACTGTGGAGGCTATTATGAAAAGTGTTGAGTTTTTTTCTCTCCATTTTTCATTTGAGTTTTTTTCCCTTTTTTTCCTTCTATCAGTTGACGCGCAGAGGGATTCTTCCACAGGAGATTGGCGACTTTGCTTCAACTCAAATCAGAAGTGTAGAACAGGTGTATAATAATCACCGTATTCGTTGTAGTTGAGAAATGCACACTAAACTCGACCGTACTGCTATGACATTATCAGTTGAAGTAAGAAGTGTGTAAAGAAAGAAACAAATTGGACCGCACTGAACAGCGTAGGAACTGGCCCATACTGTTGTGTACTGGACCATACTGCTGTGTACTGTACCATACTGCTGTATACTGGGCCATACTGCTGTGTACTGGACCATATTGCTGTATACGTGTAGGAACTGGATCATACTGCTCTGTACTGGACCATACTGCTATCATCTGAAGATGAGATTGAAAAGTGTGTGACTAGACCGTTGCTACTGATCCGTTCAAACCAGAAGCGTATGCCGAACTGTTCCATACTGCTATCGTTCGAGACGGGAACTCTGTAAGCAGAGAGGACCATCACGATGTGGATTGCCTACGTGGCCACCAAAGGATCCGAGGGATCCGACTGGCGACCCATGGTTCTTCATTCACAGGTAGGAGACTCGGCCATCACAGACTCTCGCCCGTCTGGCCAAAGTCTTTGACGTCACCAATTAATGCACCATTTTTTTTCTCTCCCTTTTTTCTTCCAGATGTTTTTCGTATTTTGATCTTTTTAAAGCGAGAAGCTCATGAATCCGTTCCCACGCAGCAGTTCCAGTGACGTAATGCAAGGTTCAAGTATTACAACAACGGCAAACGTTGTTTGTTTGTTTAGAAGTCCAAGCCTGTTATGGCATGCTCGCAAAACTTGTTTTGGCTCTAGAGAACTATGTTAGGGCTCGGAGTAAATCGCTCGCTCTTGTCTGTCTCTGTCTGTCTGTCTCTCTGTCTGTCTCTCGACTTCCTCTCTCTCTCTCTGTCTCTGTCTGTCTGTCTGTCTCTCTGTGTCAACTTCCAGTTAATAACATGATCACCGTCTCTGTCTCTCTCTGTCTCTGTCTGTCTGTCTGTCTGTCTGTCTGTCTGTCTGTCTGTCTGTCTGTCTGTCTGTCTGTCTCTCTCTCTCTCTCTCTCTCTCTCTCTCTCTCTCTCTCTCTCTCTCTCTCTCTCTCTCTCTCTCTCTCTCTCTCTCTCTCTCAACTTCCAGTTAATAACATGATCACTGAAATAAAGCTGTAGTGGAGTAGCTAGTTCAATGGTATCAAACGCGTAAATTACAAGACCGACAGAACGGTTTTGTGTGTGTGTGTGTGTATGTATGTGTGTGTGGGGGGGGGGGTATCAGTTTACTATATATAGGGGCTCTGCGTAATCCACAAGCTTCGGTCATTTTCCCTCTCCCTCCCTGTCTCTCTTTCTGACTGATATTACCGTCATGGTTGACTGGGCCTTAACTAACACACACACACACATACACACACACACACACACACACACACACACACACACACACACACACACACACACACACACACACACACACACTCTCTCTCTCTTTCTCTCACACGCACGCACACACACACACACACACACACACACACACACACCACACACACACAACACACACACACACACACACACACTGTCTCTCCCTCTCTCACACACACAAACACAACGCACACACACACACACTCTCTCTCTCTCTCTCTCTTCCACTTACTGAAATATCAGCGAAATAAAGCAGTCGTGAGCTGGTTCAGTGGTATCAAGTGCTCAAGTTACAAGGCCGGCAGAAAGCGTAGTTTGTGTTCTCGTTAATCGTGTTGTGATATCAGTTTCCTGTAGTCCGCCTCTTTTTTTGTCCTGTTATTGTCCAACCTAGCTGCTGGATTTTGGTGTTGAGGGCCGAACGACAGGCTCGAACGAGTAGAACGGAAGAAGGAAAAACTGCACATAGTTTCAGGGTTATCTGATGCTTCAGATCACATGAATACATTTTTCGAAAACTGATTGTCCAGACTGAACCACTCCATGTGAAGTGAAAATGCTCTTATGATCACAAAGAAGACAGTTCTCTTTGTTTACATGTTGTGGTTGTAGTTCTCTTTGTTTACGTGTTGTGGATTGTAGACTTTCTCCTTGTTTGTAACGTGTTGTGGATTGTTTCCCTTAGCCCGGTATGACTTATATGAAACTCGACTTTTTAAGTGAAAGTGATATTACAATTTCCAGAAAACTTGGTTTGATTGCTTACTATGTATTGATTTGCTGAGTCCACAGACTGAATTAAACTTCGGAATTTGACGCTACTTATGCAGATGGTCGCCTCCTTGCAACTGGAGGCCAAGCAGGCGACCTACCTGACGTTTTATCGTAGAATGTATTGAATGTTTTATGTAAATGATGAGCCAGAAGGCAAATTTCTCTACACAGAGACAAAGTTGTATTGTATTATACCCTGGTAGGTTTTGCTCCAGCTTTTGCTACAATTGCAGTCTAAGCGAAAGTTGATTCAACAAGCCAGAGATGGTCAGTGGTTCTGTACTGGGCCTGTCGTTGAAGATGGTCCTGTATTGTGTGCACGTTGTGAACAACGGCACCCTGGACCCTGGGAATATTCATGAGGCGAGGTCACCGAGGTAATCGAGATGGAAAGCGAGGCTTAGATGTGCAGACTGGGCTCTCCTGCCTCCCGTAGTTGACACGATCTCTACACGCCCTCCCCATGGTGCACGCCCCAGCCTCGCTTTTGATGTCGTGACCGGCCCTGACCTAG
>JABMCL010001612.1:200000-220000 GCA_018857735.1 Alviniconcha marisindica | reverse complement strand
CAGTCCTGACTTCACACCACCCTCTGTCGCTGCTTCTTTCGGAAAGGAGAGGCAGGGACGACTTCCTCTGTCTTTTTCGCGTTTTTGTACACTTTTTTTCCTGCTTGTTTCGGCCGTACCCTTCTTGGCACACGTGCGGAAGAATCGCCAAATCCGCTAAGCTTTGCAGGATTAGTGGCAATAAACTTACGAAGCGCACGCAGAATGTTTGTCTTAAACGTCTGGCAGACACACGTAGACCGCAACGAGCGGGTAATGCAGCGGGCCATTCAGCAGCGGCCGACTCGGCAGAATGCTTAATTAATACCAAACATACAGCGTGCTTGTGTTTTGGACCGAGGCCGCTGTTTTCACAGAGCCGGTCGCATGCACAGCCATGGCTATAGCCCGCTGCTCTGGGCCCTCCACCCTGAGTGGAGAGGGCCAGCTATTGCCGAGTCCGTCTGCGGTTGTGATTGGTTGAACGTCATCGATGTTTGGGATGTGCTGGTTGATCCAAACGCAGCGGCCTTCAACTGCCTTCCCACGCCGGCTGTTTGTGTTGTCCCTAATATGTCATCTGACATCCGAGGACATTAAGAACCAAGTAGGCTGTTTGTCCGTTGGAGGAGTGGAGGATTTGTTTTGTAAACATGTTTTTATTTTTTATTCAGCTTTTGTTTACATAGAATGCATTGCATCATGGGTCAGGACAACAGCATATTCTAGGACGAATGGAGAATTTGGTCAAAGACATTCTAATGGAGAAAATAATATTAGAACCTGCTTTCGTCTGGCAGGCTTACTGAGCAACCAGCCCGCTAGCCGTCGCGTATCTGACGCTATCATAGCCCGCTGGTGTTAATTCACACGTGTAGTAACGAATCGCCATACTTATTCTTGGAGTGTTCGTGGTTAGTCAATTAGCCTATGACAGAGGGCACACAAAACCGGTCGAGGTTAAAGGTGACTTCAACAAGACAGCTTTCTACTTCAAAAGTCTGGAATCTGACGCTAGCACAGCCGGCTGTCTTAATTCACACGTGTAGTTAGCGTGTTCAAGGTTAGTCAATTAGCCCACGACTAGCACAGAAACTGGATCGAAGTTAAATATGGCTTCAACGAGACAACAAGACAGATTTCTACTTAAAAAGAAATGATACAGTGACTGTTGTCTGTGCGATCTAAAAGGACCAGTTATAAGACATATTTCTACTTAAAAAGAAATGATACAGTGATTGTTGTCTGTGTGATCTAAAAGGACCAGTTATAAGACATATTTCTACTTAAAAAGAAATGGATACAGTGACTGTTGTCTGTGTGATCTAAAAGGACCAGTTATAAGACATATTTCTACTTAAAAAGAAATGATACAGTGACTGTTGTCTGTGTGATCTAAAAGGACCTATTATAATGATTATCTCTGAAGGTCCTGTTGCAAACACTGCTCGTTGTTGACGCTTTTCACCCCACAGATCAGTCATGCAGTTTTCAGTCCTAATTTCCAGTTGAAAAGAAGAAGACGACGAGGACGACGACGACGAAGAAAATTCTGGGCCTCTCTGCCCTTCTGTGTGAGCATGACATATATTTCCGTTCCGCTTTCTGCGCCAGTCATCAACGCTAGCGCAGCTATACTCCTCACGCTGAGTCACTTTGTTTTCTTACGCAGAATTACTGGCCATTTACCTATCGGTGCAGGGTTGGTCAGACATAAATCGCTTGATACATGCTTCCAGGCATGATGGTGTTTGTCCAGCGTTAGCCACAAGTGCTGTTGAGCGAACGGGGCTGGTGACAGATTTGATCCGGTGTGCGAAATCACGGTTGGACAGGACCACCCCCAGCGCTGTCTGACAGTCTGTGCTTGCAGAACTGCTACAGCAAGTGTAGTGCAGTGTCTCTGCTGCGTCGAAGGTTCTTTGCTTTTGATCCTGTGTAAAATCACTGTTCGAAGCGACTACGATCGTTGTTGGAGAGTAGAGATACGCGCCATTGTCGACACGTAAGATTGTGGAGTCTTGCTGTCTTTGGTGTCACGACTTCGGGTTCCGTGTGTAACAACCGGATACTTTGTGATTGATTTGTCATGGTCACGTCGCATTGATCTGTCATGGTCACGTCGCCTTTTGCTGCTGCTGTTGTTCTTGTTTTGTGAGTGGAGGACGTTGTATCCGGAATGAAACTGTACGTATACAGTCTGTCGATTTTAGCTTGTTCTTTATTCACGAACATGTCTCCCCCCAATAAACCGTAATGGTTGACTGGGCGTGAAACACCGAGTTACTTACTTACTCTTTATTCCCGGCGCTCTCTAAATATTTTTTCTCTAGTTTGTTTCTTTACATTGTTGTCGACGGACGCTTTCGCCGTCATTTTCTTCGTAACACTTTCAGGTTTTTTGTTTGTTTGGTTGTTCTCTCCCCAGTTTACTCTAACCTTGCCTGTTCTGCGAAATGTCCAATACAAGGTGACGCCTGAATCATGCCCATCTGCGTGCCATTGTGGCGGGAGTTTTTAGTGCCTTTCGTTCTTTTTGTCTCATTCGATGAGCAACGTCAAATCCCCTGTTATTATGAAGTGGGTCGTCAGGGGGTTTCTCGAAGACGGGCGACTGTTGCTGTAACGTAGCCGGGTGTAGCGATCGAGACACTGTCAGCGCTATACTCCAGGGGGGGGGGGGGGGGGGGGGGGGGTTAGGGGCGGAAATTCCAGAGCATGTCCCAGCAGACGACAGGGAGATGAAAACTACGTGCTTAGCGTGGGTTAGAGCCGCACCCACCCCCACAGCCCCACCCCTCTGTTTGTCTTTCTCTCGCTGGCACATGGACACCGGGCCAGGGCTCGGACCAGCCACCATTGTGCGCCCCCCTTGCCTTATCCTCCGGGCTTGGGGGGGGGGGGGGTAGGCGGAGAGGGGGGAAAGGAAGTTGATCGAAGTGGAGTAAGAGAGGGGTGGGGGCGTAGAGGGGTGGGCGAGGGTAGGAGGTGGGGGGTGTCACGACAGGAAACGGTGATCGAGGAGAGATTGAGGATCGGGGGAGGAGATTTAGGGGGAGTGAAAGGATTGCAAGACGGGATCAAGATTGGTTCGAAACCTAGTTTCTTCTGTGCGCGGTTCTGCGATCGAAAACTGGGTGGCTTGGCTGTTGTGTACTGACGCTCTGTCACCAAAACTTCCACGGTGACTTGCTATGATTCCTTCGGCGTCTACGGAGCGCAAGAGTGACGTCAGGTGGCTTTGGCTGTTGTGTACTTACGCTCTGTCACCAAAACTTCCACGGTGACTTGCTGTGATTCTTTCGGCGTCCACGGAACGCGAGAGTGACACCAGGCCAGGGAAATAGTCCGCATGTGCATTGTATTAGTGTCCATGTGTCATTCGATAAGACTGTGACCATTACTGCGGAGAGAGACTGGTTAGCGACCTTCGCCCAATTATTAGGCAGTCACGTCACCGGCTTTTGTGGCTTACGTTTGTCAGAGTATGTTGGCTGTGTCCACTTCCGGCTTAATTCCAGCGGTGAAAGAAGGCTCCAAATGAGCAGTGTCGCGTTGTCTCAGTCGCGACAGGAAGGCGCTGGATCCTAAAAGTCAGTGTGTGCAAGGTGCTGTACTCGAAATGTTGAACGATGCTTTTGGGAAAGGCAAAACAAGGACAAAAGCGACAGTTGCTTTCAGAAATCAAGGTTGTCGAAAAGTGAAGTCACAATTCTGACATTGTGCGAGTAGTTGTGTACAGGGAATCCGAGCCAACAAAACTAAACTCACACTAATGTGTCCGGTGTTAGCCTGTGCTACCCAAGTCGCTGATAGACACCTGAGCTATAAAGTATAATAGCAGCCGTTGGTAGACCGCATAGTTCAGGAGCTGTGTGAGAGTCGAGGTGGCCGTCCTGGGTTGTCCGTCCTAACGAGCCTTCTGGTTTCCGTGGACGTAAAGAATTATTGAACCGTGCTTCGGCATTGGTCTCAGCTTGTCACTAATATGTCAACTGACATCTGAGGACATTAAGCATCACTTCATCATCATCATCATTGGTAGACCGTGTCCAGAGATGGCCCGTGTCCACTGACAGCTCGTGTACGCTGGTACAAGTGGTAGTCTAAGGAATAAGGAGTGTTCCTTTTTGTTACTCAAACCGTTCTGGTGTACGGCGATCACCGTGACGCCCCACACCATTAGATCGGTTCCGTTACACCGATATTTCAACGACTACACTTGCTTTACGGCGACGGAATTACGTCGCTGTGTCACTCTGCCTCTAGGGATAAACGGCCTGACTTTTTGGCTAAGTCGAGTTGTCCTGGCAGCAAATTGGAAGTTAATTGCAGAGCCGTCGGAGATTGGTCCAGGGAGTGGGCTGGCATTTTGCTGGACAGTTATCACGGTGCCAAACTGCTCACTTAAGTTAAAGGGGCTGTCTCGGAAAATAACGGCACTATCGGCTGGGAAATAACGCAGTAGTGGCGGGAGTTTTCCATTTTCCTACTGTACATACATAGCATATTAATGGGTCGATTTTGATAGGGCATGTCCTCCCGTCGTTGTTTCTAAGGCTTTAGGGAGGAAATGCGCTTGAACATTTCAGTCTTTGGGACACACACACAGTGGAAACTGTACTTGAGTAAGTAAGTAACCTGATGTTCTACGCCCATTAGTCAACCATTACGGTTATATCAGGGCGAAACTGTACTTGATCAATGCAGTCTTTTGGTGCAGTGGAAACATTACTTGAACAGTGCAGTCTTTGGGGGACACACACACACAGAGTGGAAACAGTACTTGAACAATGCAGTCTTTAGGACACACAGTGCAAACTGTACTTGAACAATGCAGTCTTTTGGACACACGCATTCGAAACAGTACTTGAACAATGCAGTCTTTGGGACACACACACAACGGAAACAGTACTTGAACAATGAAGTCGTTAGGATATGCAGTGCAAACTGTACTGGAACAGTGCAGTCTCTGGGACACACGCATTTGAAACGGCACTTGAACAATGCAGTCTTTGGGACACACACAGTGGAAACATTATTTGAACAATGCAGTCTTTGGGACACATGCATTTGAAACGGCACTTGAACAATGCAGTCTTTGGGACCCACACAGTGGAAACATTACTTGAACAATGCAGTCTTTGGGACACACACAATAGAAAGTGTACTTGCATAATGCCGTCTCAGGGACACGCGCACAATGAAGCCTTACTTGATGTAAACACGACGATTGAAGGAAGCTATGTCTTGCTGTTGAGGGTGCGTCTGGTACAAGCCAGCGTGCTTCTGTGACTCGAGTTTGCTGTTCAGTCGCTGAACCGACACGGGTGTTTTCCCCTTTTGGCCTGGGAATGAATTCACTTAATAGATCCTGTTACGGTTACGGCTTGATAGTGTTGGGGACTTTGTTCCGGTAGTTTTGTGTGATCCTGCTCATGCCACGTACCTCTGACGGATGTTGATTCCGCTTTTCCTTTTTTATTTCTATTTTTAGATGTTTTCCATGTGACGTCGGTCGAGTACTCTATCAACACTCGTGTGACGTCAGTCGAGAACGCTCTCAACGCTCGTCCAGGCTTTGTTTGACGATTCTATACAAGTGCTCTAGACCTCGTTCTATTTCATATTTTCAAGCCGTTGACCCGCCTGACGTCCTGTATGTCCGGACTGGAGGATGGGCGTGTTTTGAGGATGAATAAACTGGACGATACTTGACCTGGAATGGAAGCACGTCCGGGCAAGTTTTTTTTTATACTGGGGTTTGAAAGTTGGTCAGTCTTTACGCGTTACCTGCTTGAAATGTAAATGGGATCGCAGTATAGCTTTTCGAACTGTGTTGTTAGATGAACGAACAAACAAACGAACTTTTTTCTTGTGCGGCATTGGTTTCTTGCGTAAAAATCCAAAAGTCAGTGAGCTAGTTTTGTCGGGAAGCCGAAGGCGGTACAGTAGAAACATTGGCCTACTCGCATCAGACGATCCACCCACATACTAGCATTTTGGAACAAGAATTGTGGTCAGTTCTACCGTAGAATTAAGAAAAAGAAGAAGAAAAAACTGCGGAAGGAGGAGGGGGTGGGGTGGGGGGTGGAAAAGAAAGAGCTCACCTAGCAATGGCATGATTGCGTGCACACAGCGAGTATCGCAAGCTCCGTCATTATTGCCAGTCACGTAAGACAGCCTGCAGTGTTTTTTTGCCACTACATGCACGCTCACAGGACATGTCATGATGATTGAACTGCGCTGCAGTCGTTTCGTGTGTGTGTGCAGTGGTGCTGTATTGTGCAGAGGATTTCGGGGAACACAACTGTTGAGTACATGACAACAACGGTTAGAGGAATGTCGCTTCAAAAGTGTGGACAGTAGTCGTCGGAGAAAAACAACAACACACACGCACAAAACGTTGAAACAAAAGCGCGTTTAAATGAACGTGAAGAATGGAAGTTGGCTGGCCGGGCTGCCAATTGTTTAACACAAAGAAACGTCAGTACAGCACAGATGCAACATTAAGCAGCTGTAGGTTCCCTAGTGCATGAGATTCAAAGGCAGTTGTATGTTGTACAGTTTCAGACTGAAACATCGACAGAAAAGTGTCGCATTGTCGAACTGGTTCTCGAAAAATAATTAGAAATAACATAAAAAGTAACTGTCAAAGCTTGGTACGAGTTTTTGATGTGTCCCAGATATTTACTTCTTTCGGTATTATTGAAAGTGTGTGTGTGTGTGTGGGGGGGGGGGGGGGGGGGGAGTTTTGCGCAGTGGGCCTAGTCATTTTGATAAGAATGACTTCAAACATGTAGTGTATCTGGATTGTTAAATCTGTAAGAAAACTCGAGTTCACGAACAACCGGCTATGTCCATATGGCATCTCCTTTGTATGTATGTATGTATGACCGAGGGCTAGCAAGGTTAACGGTCGACAGTTTTAACAGTCATCGTCATGAAGGACTGCTCGAAAAAAACTGATAAGTCGTCTGCTTGGGTACGTTTCCGTGTGTTATCAGATCTCCAACGTTATTGCCCGGAAATTTTCAACGCTGCAGGGATATCTCGTATTGACGACCCCCACTCTCCCTTCCTCCCCAGTAAACATTATCTCGATTATAGAGTAACGTTTACCTGGGAGTCATCAATGGACGATTTATAAGGACCGCACAGGGAGACACTCTTGCTTGTCACCTAGGTGGCGGCCCGACGGCCCGCTTTGTCAAGCACCTTGACAGTGGCACAAGCAGTCAGTTTTATTGCGAACAACGGAGTCGGACGGTCTAATCCGACACCTTCAGGTTTGCAGCTGTTGGCTCGGCAGTGCACATTTTGGATTGAGGTGGAGGAACTATATGTCCATGTATATCGCTTTGGAAAAGAGTCATTTATTCGGTTGAGGTAAGCCCTGCTTGGCCTCTTTGCTCGAAGAAGGAACGCAGAATGGACAACGTTTCGTAGCGTTCGATCGACATTCACCTCACGGCAAATTTTGACTGAAGGCGAGCTTTCAAGGGTTTTGTTTTCGTTCCTTCGCGGACTTCATGAATATTCAGCGGATGATCGTTAGAGCGTAATCGGCCCGGCAGAAAGTGCCGTCTGAATGATCAACAGTTTGCAGGCGTTGCGCTGCGAGCTAGAGGACCCTGGAGAGAGAGAGAGAGAGAGAGAGAGAGAGAGAGAGAGAGAGAGAGAGAGAGAGAGAGAGAGAGAGGCGAAGGCCGCGTTGACAGTGGGATGTTAGGGGCAGTTTAGGCGAAGGTATAGGCATTGATCGCTTTGTGCAGGGGCGCTCTTTACGGTCGTCGCCCCACACACATGCAGCTAGAACTAGTCCGCTCTTGCCGCTTGCCCCCCTCGCCTCCGCCCCTCTCCTCCGCCCCCTTCTCCTCTTCCCCCTCCCCCCACCTTGGTGTGTGTTGGCCGCTCCTCGGTGTCACAGCCTCAGCGTGCTCCAAGACCGCGGAGTCTTGTTACCTGAGAGAAATCTGTCGGCGTATTGATACAAGCAAGCGGCCAAGGGTTGTGGCAAAGTCAAACAAGCCTGGCTGTCGTCTAAGACTGTGCAGGCCAAGTTGACCGTTGAGGGACAGTTTGGTGGTGGTGGTGGTGGTGGTGGAGAGTTGTTAACCCCGTGCGTGCCCTGTCCGTTTCGTGGAGAGAGTGTGCTTTTCCTCGTGGACGTGCATAGTGTGATATCAGTGGAGGTTTGCATTGGAGTGATTACTTGTGTGCGTGCAGGTAAAGTGAAGTTTTCTTCAAAATGACTACACGCCCGTCCCTAATAAGCCTTATGGTTTCTGTGGACGTTAAGCAACTTGTTCACTTACTTTTGAAGGACTACACAGTCGAAAGATCTTTTTTCTTCATCTTCTGACGAGTGATCTCCTTTAGCTGATCCAATGTATGGTCTTGTTCCTTACACTTTAGGAGGACGTCGAAGAGCAAGGCCAGAAATGAAAGGCATTTGTTGATGATTTTGATGACGTTGCATACTTTCTTTGCTTGAGAATCGGTTTTAACTGGATCCCGTGGCAAACAGTCTGTAGGTGATTGCAAGCGTGTGTCGTATTCCAAATATTAGGTACTTAGTCACACAGTTTTAGATGCTGACTGAGCACATATTCCTATTTGGTTTCCGCTACGTCAAACGAAACAAAGCAAACATTTTGGGGGGATGTGGCGTGGGGTGGGAGAGGGGGAGGAGGCGATCGACCTTGCACAGGGTTTCAAAGTATTGTCATAGGTGTATTGTTTGTTCCAGCGATTTGTTAGGCTCTGAAGGGAAGGACCTCAGTATCCCTACCTTTCTGTCAGCGCATGTTATGTGTATGTTACCTCTGAAGAATGCGGAGATAACGAGATTGCCATTGCTGTCGTTGGTAGAATCGAAGCGCTATCAATTGCTGTAAAGGTTGTAAAATAGTGTCATGGTTTATTGTTGGTTCCAGTGATTTGTCAGGTTCTCAAGGACCTCAGTATTCGTATTCTCGAGAGCGGAGAATAGCGCTATATAAAAGCGATCAAACATTTTTCTGTCAGCTCATGTCTGTATATATATATTATATATGTATGATACCGCTGAAGACAACGGATATAACAAGATTGTCATTTTACACCGCTCTCGTTGGCTGAGGCGAAGCATTGTCAAGTGTAGACAATGGTGTTTGACCTGACCACCAGAGAGGAACGTACGTCAGTCCCACGTTGGTATTTGTGTCAGAACATTCAGCTTTCTGTGTGTGGAGTCTTCCGTTGACCTGACCTATTCTGCACTGGTGGGGAGGAGGGTGTGTGGGGAGGGGGGGGGGGGGCGGGAATGGAGATCAATGCAGATAAGGAGTCGGCGTGCGGCTACCTGTCTGTCACACCTGCAGTGCTGCCAGACTTTGACGACGCGACACATCTGGTGTGACAGTTAATGACCGATTATTGGGTGCTAGGAACATTTTTTGGTCTAACAGTGATCATTGCAGAAATTTGTTTCGCAAAATAGCTTTTCTTTTTGTCTTTAAATCTCTGGCCTACTTGAGCATTACGTGTAGTAGATACTTTTTTCTCTCGGTGTTGCTGCTTGGTAGAATATGACCAGGAATGTGGATTTATTTCGCTGTATTACAGCTTACGGTCTGGATCCTTCTACATGTGGGTGTTCAGTTGGTGAAAGAGGCTGTGTCTCGATCTGACGTAAGTGAGTGACTATTTTTTCAACACAGTTACGGTCCCCAATGAATCACGAGGAACAGACGGTGGAGCTGCCATTTATGAATACAAAAGCGGGTTTGAAGACATAATATTCTTAACAGAGTGCACACAAGTCTTGCAAATGTTGTTTAATTTGACCTTGCGGGAAAAAGTCCAACTAACGTAAGTACAGTTTTGTCTGGTCTTGTTCCAGAGAACCAGACAGATCCGCGAGGGAAGAATAAATTTTAGTTTTCTTTGATTTTCATGGTGGTGGCAGCCCCCACACGTGCTTTCTCTGCCTTCTCGTTTTCGCCGTAAAAGACGACAGTTCAATTCCAAAAGAGTGCAGTGAAAGGACTTTGAAGAAATAAAGCGCGTAGCCAGCGCGGGATGTTTTTACTGCTTAGTTCGAATCGTATTTCACGTTTCGAACAATACTATTCCGTGTTAGCCGTGAAGCGGACTAGAGAGAGAGAGAGAGCGGACTAGAGAGAGAGAGAGAGAGAGAGAGAGAGAGGAGAGAGAGAGAGAGAGAGAGGCGCTTTACGCTTTGACGTTTTATGTCTTCAGCTTACAAGCCCACAAGTAAGAAACATGATCAGCTTTTCATCACGCACAGCGACATGTAAAAATCATGTAGTTCCTTCAAAAAGGATAGAAAATATGGATAAATAAGGATGACTCATTTGCAAGCGCAAAATGCTATGCTTTGTCTGCAGAGATTTCCACCTTTAAACTATGCCACATGACGGATTCTCATATACATGTACATACTTATGTGAATATACGTGTGACACACGTCATTCCCCTTCCCTACATTACATACCAGTGGCGTGTGCGCGCGCGCGCAAACACACACACACACACACACACACACACACACACACACACACACACACACACACACACCACACACAGAGGCTCTGAGAGAGAGGGGGGAGGGGAGGGGAGGGCCAATGTCTGTGTTGACTCTGACCTTGTGCAAAGTTTTGAGAACCGGCCGGTGGACCCTGGCCAGGTGAGTGCCGTTAAACTGTCGGCACAGCTGTGTGCGCAACACTCTGGGGTTGGCCCCTCTCGTTCCTCTTCACAGCAATGCCCCATATTAGCCAGGCTGGATCGACAGCGCCGTTAAATATCGCCTCTAATCGCCAGCCTTTCCGGTTTGTTTCTCAGCGTGCAAAAAAACTTGGGCCCTGGTTCAGCTTGGTGGACTTTTTTTCCGGTCTAGGCGAGGTTACTGATTTCCGTCTGTTGCTTAGCATTGCAAACGCAGGCCGAGGTGTGGCCTAATTTGAACATTTGTTTTCATCGCTTAAACCCCTTCACTGCCGCAGCCTGTAATATTTCCAGGCTAAAAAGTGCACGCATACGCGCCATCAAACAGTATATTTGATGGTCCTGTAACAAATCTGCTTTCAGTACTGTGTATTTTGATAGAAATCCTTTCGCGTGCTCATGCGAAGGGGCGGAAAAGCCATAATGATTACAGATATGGCACTCCTGTTGGTCGTTTTCCGAGTGACGGCTCGTAGTGAAAGGGTTAAGGGTTCCAGCCACTGAACACGCTGGAAGAACACAACCATGCAAGGAGAACTCCGGTTGGAGCGTGATCGTCTCTTGTAGTCTGTTCAACGTGGTATGGCCCGTGTCGCAAGGATTGCTGCTCTGTTCAGTAACATTCCAATACTCGCCGGGAACATACCTGCGTGCTGATCTCATTTAAGGTGCTTAGTTCTGTCTGAAGCCCTCCACATCCCCGCCCTTTCGTCTTCCGTTCCGGCCTTTCCACTTCCCGGAAGAGAGGAGAACCGGAGGAGTTTATCTCTCTCCTGCTCACATGTGGTGGTTATGTAGACGTTACAGTGAGACTTTTTATCTTTGTATGTAAGAAGACGCCATTAGAGGGGCTGCCATTTCTACTGTGTTTAATGAAGACGGTATAGCGAGACGTGCTGTCATTTCTGAAGGTGCCATTTGAGTGAGTGCCATTTCTACTGTGTGTAAAAATGAAGTTATCACGAACTTGCCATTTCTGAAAGTGCCGTTAGAATGAGTGTCATTTCTACTGTGTATAAAAATGATATTATCATGAACTTGCCATTTCTAAAAGTGCCGTTAGAATGTGCCACTTCTACTGTGTAATAAAATGGTGTTGTCACGAACTTGCCATTTCTGAAAGTGCCGTTAGAATGAGTGTTATTTCTACTGTGCATGAAGATGACATACTTTATAACGGGACAAACTGTGTATGAAAATGACACATTATAACGGGACAGCGATTTCTAAAGGTGCCGTTAAGAGTGAGTGTCGCCGCTGTTGACGTTATAACGGGATTGCTAATTTTGTGTGTATAAAGATAACGTTTCAATGAGTACCATTTTTGTGTGTATACTGGTGACATTGCAGCGAGACTGCCACGTTTATGTGTATGTGACGAATACGTTACAGTGAATGCTGTTTCTGTGTTAGTGTTTAAAGATGACGTCATTATGAGACATCGATTTCTGTGTACACAACGATGAAGTTACTTGGCGTTAGTGACATTTTCAGCGTGTATGGCAATAGAGATGGCGTTACAGCGAGATATTTCCGCGTATGATCACAGCATTAGACTGTCATTAATTTTCTGTGTGTATAAGGATGGCTTTACAAGGAATCTGTCACTTCTGAGTGCTGTGAGTGTAAGCCTAGGGATGCTTTTGGAAATTCGATACATATTGTCCAAACAAACTTGCATACAGAAATCTCACACATGCGATTGATTTAACCACACCTCAGATATGAATTGGACACACAGCTTCCGTGAACTGGTCTTGAGCCACCAGCAAGAATCGCGAGAGTAAGAGCAATTTCCCCCCTTCCTCCTTTTCAGTACGGGAGAGAAAGAAGAAGAAGAAGACCAAAAAAGCGTAGCTTTCTGCGGAACTGCCGGGGTATAAGGCATGCAGCATCATCGACGAGAGATGTCCCCTTTCTTTCTCCAGAGTGTATTTTTGTGCAAGAGGGAGGGCAGAATCCATTGATTTTCCACCAAGCTTGACCCAGTTTACCGCGTGCAGTTGGTTCTGCAGAGCTCTGGCATTGGGCAACTGTGAGCTGATGCACTTGGATTTAGAAGTTGCGAGGGCTGTGCCTGCAACCGATTTTTTTTTTTTATTACTATTTTTACTTTATTTCGATCTTTGCTAGCTCAAGATTCTGTTTCCTGGCCATCATCTTTCCTTGTATGTCTGTGGTATTATTAGATCAACAGATCAGTTTCACGTCGGTCGCCCCTCCCCCCCCCCCCCCTCCTCCCCCCTCTCTTCTCTTTCGGTTGAGTTAGGAGGTTAAAGAAGACGGGGGGGGGGGGGGGGGGGGGGGGGGGATTGGGAGGAGCAGATGACACAAGAAATCTGAACATTCCCGGAGTTATTATTATGAAAATATGTCGACCAGTATATTACACTGTGATGCTTTTTTAAAATTTCGTCTTATTTGATTATACCTGAGTATTCTGTTTGCGTTACTGTGGTACTTTCTGTTCTAGAGTCCATATCATTTTAAAATTAATATCTTGCTCTGTGTTCGTCCTCAATGTCATTCCACGGCCGGTAGGGAAGTGTGAGTGGGTGTGAGTGGGTTCGCCGTACCGACAGCCAGCATTAACGTTTCGTAATGGCAACAGTGCCATTCTGCGCCGGCAATGCCTTGCCAAAATTGGGCTCTTATAAGGAAAGAAACGCGGCCGAAGTTATTCTGGGCAGAGTCGGAGCTCTGTGTGTGTGTGTGTGTGTGTGTGTGTGTGTGTGTGTGTGTGTGTGTGTGTGTGTGTGTGTGTGTGGGGGGGGGGGGGGGGGGGGGGGGGGGGGGGAGGGGGTTAAGGTGACCTCGCGCTTCTCTCGGGGTATGAATCACAGGTCACTGTGGGGAACAGCCTTTTGATGCGCGCTTGGCCTTCGCAACGGGTCATCCACAGTGTCACCCCGTCCTCTCGGTGTGTGTGTGTGTGTGTGTGTGGTGTGTGTGTGTGTGTGTGTGTGTGTGTGTGTGTGTGTGTGTGTGTGTGTGTGTGTGTGTGGTGTGGTGTGTGTGGTGTGTGTGTGTGTGTGTGTGTGTGTGGTGTGGTGTGTGTGTGTGTGTGTGTGTGTGTGTGTGTGTGGTGTGTGCGATGTGGTGGTGTGTGTGTGTGTGTGTGTGTGTGTGTGTGTGTGTGTGTGTGTGTGTGTGTGTGTGTGTGTGGCGGAGTGTTGTGTGTGTGTGTGTGTGTGTGTGTGTGTGTGTGTGTGTGTGTGTGTGTGTGTGTGTGTGTGTGTGGAGGGTGAGGGTCGGTAGGGATGGGGGTGTTGCTGGCAGCCTAGTTAAGCCTGTGAGAGAGAGAGAGAGACGGGAAGAGGGTTGGCTCTGTCACGATGCCAGCATCATCTTGACACTGGCAGTTGGCCGTTTGTTGTGAGGGGGCGGAGGTACGACACAACACCGCGTTACGGTACTACGTAAGGTTTGCGTGCAGGACAACTGCTGTGAGGGGTTTGGTCTTCTCTGTTGTGCCATCGTGCATCTAGGTCAGCAACCACGTTTTGTCTATTCTGTGACCGTGTGTGTGTGTGTGTGTGTGTGTGTGTGTGTGTGTGTGTGTGTGTGTGTGTGTGTGGTGTGAACAGTGACGTTTTCTCTATTTTGTAACCATATTGGATGGTGCATATAGGTCAGTATATAACCACGTCTTCTCTATTCTGTGACCATTTGTTGACATGCAGCTTGGTTAGGCTACACGTTTTCTCTGTTTTATGACCATTCAAGTTGTGATCGTAGGTATAGGCCGGCGACCGCGTTTTCGTTGGTTGAGAGCTGTTGTTGTGATGGCATAGAGCTCAATGCGTTTTTGTTTACTTTCATTCTTCTTATTACCATTTGTGAGCAGGACGCGAAAATGTTACGAGGATTATGCCCGCTTCAGTCGCGTTAGGTTTTCGCCGGTCTTTTTAAGTCCAGGCATTCCTGTTCGTTCAACCTGGGCCCTGTTGACGGCAGTTTGTGCATTAGGGAACATGGCTTTCTGACCTCCAGAACATGGTCGGAACTAAGACATCCACATGGGTTGTTGAGAGGGTGGCGGCGATACTCTGATTACGACATGAGCGATATAAGAGACTGTCGTAGAGGTCTTCATGCCACGTAAATGCATTCATAACCTTTTTATGCTTTTTTTTAATGATAATTAAGCAAGCTTTTATTCACACTAATCTTCATTTTGATACGAAAACGCTCTAGAACTCAGAAAAAGATGCGAACCTTCGAAAACTTTCTGAGAGCCCTCGAAAACACACTCTCTCTCTCTGCTACAGCAGAATGTGTAATGCTGCAAAAGGGTGTATATATGTATGCTACAGAAGAGTGTATATAATAATAATAAGAGCGGTCTTTTATATAGTGCCGGATCTCACAGTGGTGTGTGTATGTGTACTACAGAAGAGTCCATATGTATGCTACATAAGAGTGTATAATGTTTGCAGCAGTGAACTGCGTGGCAGATGAAATAGGACTTTGCACCTGACAAAAAACAAATCAGAAGCGGCGTGGGAGGTGACCTCTGGTCAGTCACCAATATAGATCCTCATTTGATTGAACTGATAACCTTCCGCTGCACTCTCCGATGCCCGCGGCCACGTCAACCGCGTTGGCAGGATTTTTGCACTGCTGGCATCAGTTCAAAATAATTCTAAGATCGATTTTTCTGAAGCTGAGCCTATAGAAAGCCGATGACGCTCCCATTTCTGTTCCGGCATTGGCGCAAGCAAGGCGGTAATGCCTTTGTACTCCGCACAAACTCAAACACGTTTAACATATTGACGACTACGCTAAGCCAAGCGCACAGAATTTGATTGACAAGGCGTTTGGTTGTTATTATGCCTTCCAACCAAACGTTCGCCCTGCCCTAAAGAAACATAAAAGCAGAATGATTGCAGACTGTGTGTGTGTGTGTGTGTGTGTGTGTGTGTGTGTGTGTGTGTGTGTGTGTGTGTGTGTGTGTGTGTGTGTGTGAGAGAGAGAGAGAGAGAGTGTGTGTGTGTGTGTGTGTGTGTGTGTGTGTGTGTGTGTGTGTGTTTTCTTCTTATGTGTGTGTTTTCTTCTTGTATGTGTGTGTGTTTTCTTCATGTGTGTGTGTGTGTGTGTGTGTGTGTGTGTGTGTGTGTGTGTGTGTGTGTGTGTGTGTGTGTGTGTGTGTGCGTGCGTGCTGTTTTTAAATCGCTGGGTGATTCATTTTTTCTTCTTCTTTTCATTTTGATAGTTTGATATTGGGTTCGTTGGAGTTGTGAGTCTGTTGTGAGACAGCCAGGCGTTCCTGGAGAGCAGATACAGGTTGACACGGAGCCATGCTTGCTGTGCAGACCAGGTCTTGCATTGATCTGGCAGTGGCCGTGCCGAGAGGCGAGCGTGCGTATCTCGATCAGCACACCGGAGAGCGTGGAGACCGGGCTAGCTGCTTTTGGGCATGATTGAATTTCCATTACTCTATACACAACAAACACGGTTTGTGGTGGCACGCCGTGCACTGGCTGAGGAGGACTTTGTGGGCCAGCAGAGCGTTTGTAGTCTGCCAGGTCAGCGTCGACTCCGTGTGGATGTCCAGTGTGGATTTCCCTTTTTGGGGGGGACTAGGTCTGCTTCGGCTCCGTGTGGATGTCCAGTGTGGATTTCCCTTTATTGGGGAACTAGGTCTGCGTCGACTCCTTGTGGATGTCCAGTGTGGATTTCCCTTTTTTGGACTAGGTCAGCTTCGACTCCGGGTGTGTGGATGTCCAATGGGGATTTCCCTTTTTTTGGGGGACTAGGTCAGCCTCGACTCCCTGTGGATGTCCAGTGTGGATTTTCCTTTTTTGGACTAGGTCAGCTTCGTCTCCGTGTGTGTGGATGTCCAGTGTGGATTTCCCTTTTTTGGACTATAGGTATCAGGTTGTGCTTCTCAGTTTTGGAACAGAGGAGTTGTGCGTGTTCTCTCTCCCCCCCCCCCCCCCCCCCCCACCTTCCTCCTTTCCCCTGACATTTCCTCTGACGTTAAGAGCCATTGTTAAACCAAGGGCGACTCTTGTTCTCGATGTTGTCGTCGGGGTGTTGACGTGTGCTCCACTCGCCATCATGGTGGCGATGGATACTTTGGAAACAGAACGCCCTCGTTAATTCGTCGGCTGGCTGGGTTGAATACATCGTTAACCAGTGCAGTGCAGCTTTGGGGATATTGTTCTTCCCGTGCTTTGTTGCTCCCGCCTCTCTTTAGTGAGCCGGCTGGCCTAGTGGTAAGGCAAGCAACCGGATCCAGGTTCAGGTCGCTTCCGGCTTACCTTTCTCTTCAGAAGTTGTGGTTTGTTATTTTGCCCTCCTTCCCCCATCGCCCTGATATAACCGCTCTGGTTGACTGGGCGTAAAACATCGAGTTACTCACTTACCTCCTCCCCCCTCCCCCAACCCCCTTCCTAGTTGAGGAAACAAAATGACTGACGTCGCTGCGAATCGCAATGCAGAGTACATCCTAGTGGGGACACTTTAGCGTTAGTAGTCTCTCTCCACCCCACCCCACCCCCACACCCTTCCCCCTATCTTCTCAGATCTGGGCCCCCGCCAGAGCGTCTCGCGGGGAAAGAAGTCGGAATTGAACAAGTCCATAAAACTACAGACGTATGCTTTTCAACTGACGTTGAATTTTAAGTCCATAAAACTACAGACGTATGCTTTTCAACTGACGTTGAAACTTAAGTCCATAAAACTACAGACGTATGCTTTTTCAACTGACGTTGAATTTTAAGTCCATAAAACTACAGACGTATGCTTTTCAACTGACGTTGAATTTTAAGTCCATAAAACTACAGACGTATGCTTTTCAACTGACGTTGAAACTTAAGTCCATAAAACTACAGACGTATGCTTTTTCAACTAACGTTGAATTTTAAGTCCATAAAACTACAGACGTATGCTTCTCAACTAACGTTGAATTTTAAGTCCATAAAACTACAGACGTATGCTTCTCAGTTGATGTTTCGAGTTTGCGTGACCGGTAGGAAATGTTACTTCACTGCACTGGCCGCTTGCTTGTAATAAACCCACAATAAGCTGGTTTTACATTTGCACGAAAGCAAGCTATAATAATAATAATAATATAGTAAAAGTATTTCTGCAGCGCTAAATATGTTCGAAGAGATTATTTTAAGAGCGTGCACGCACGCACACTCAGAGCAAACTTATCTCATTGTGCGACAGAAAAGAGGTAGTGAGAGAATAACCTGTTCATTTTTTTGTCTCTAGACCATTGCCAGAAACAAACAAGTGGGAAAACCAGTTGGTGGTGATTGGGAGTCTTATCCGGCTGTCCACAAGATTCCAGTAAACTGTCGGAGTGTGTGTGTGTGTGTGTGAACATGAGGCGTGGAAAGACGCAAGCGGAATCTCATCTGACGCGCAAACAAGCGATGGTGGTTCCGGTTCTAAAACTGTAATCTATATACATTGCATTGACCTGTTAGGAACGATGTCGACTTGGAGTGTGGAAAGCCGGAGGCAGAATCTCGTTCGCTGACTGTGTGATACCTTCACTTGTATCGACAGGGGAGACAGTCAAATGTTTATGATAATAACAACAATAAAGAGGATTTGGTGAGTGACCTTTGACCCCCAAAGGGGGTCTCATCGGGCTTTTGCAATGACAGCGGACACGAGGACGAAACGAGGTTAAACCTGCAGCGGTTTCGATGTTGGAAACGGTCCGAGTGTTTTTGGAGTTCCGTGAACCTATCATCAAAGCCATGAATAAACCTTGTTGTTGAAGGCAACACAGTCACGCCACAACGAGGCTGGAACCCTGCCAGTATACTTCAGAGCAGCCTGGCGAAAAAGCGAAGGAAAACAATACAGCAGAGAAGAGAATAATTGTTCTCTCTTCTTCCTATCTGCTGTGTCAAAAGAGAGAGGACGACGAAAGGAACAATGCTTTTCCTAAAAAGGAATGGTGACTGTTATAGAAGGAAATCGGGATTCATCTAAGCCGGTTCCAATGCTTGTTGAAAAAAGAAAAAAATACAAGAAAAAAAGACAGTTGTTGCTGGAAACAAAAAGAGACCTCGCCGAAGGAGCGAGAACACTTCTGAACGAAAACAACAAAACTATTGATCGAAAATGAATCAAATGCTGGCCCCGTGCGGTTTTTGTGATAACTGTAAATGTCCTCACTAAGAGATCGATGAGAATGCCCTGAAAGCAGTTTTCTTTTCTTTTCACTCCCTCCTTTTCATTTTATTCAGCTGATCAAATTCTCCGTAAAGCACCCCCCTCCCCCCCCCCCCCCCCCCCCCCCCCCCCGACACACACACCCGCCCCGTCCTCCCGCACCCCAGCAATGGAAGGAATTGTTCTTCCGAACTCCCCAGAGAAACTGATAAAAACAACTGTGTCGACCATGGCGAGTGCAACGGCCGCGGAGAACGTGCCGAACGGCAGCAGCACGAGCGGTAGTAAGAGTGACGCGGTGGCAGAACAGATGACGGGCCGCAGTGCCAGCCAGAATGGCAAGCCAGGCATTCACTTCCCCATCGGAATCCTGAAAGAGTGCGAGGTGCAAGGTGAGCTGGCTCCGGCTAGGCCTCAACTCTTGGAGGTGTATGATTTGTTTTCTCGTGGGGGAAAAAAAAGCAGGCAGTTGTGTTTTCGTCAAGTGGTTGGATGCTGTTGTTTTGTCTCGTGTGTGTGTGTGTGTGTGTGTGTGTGTGTGTGTGTGTGTGTGTGTGTGTGTGTGTGTGTGTGTGTGTGTGTGTTTGTGTGTGCGCCGCGCGCGCGCGCGGTGTGTGTGTGTGTGTGTGTGTGTGTGTGTGTGTGTGTGTGTGTGTGTGTGTTTTATATATGCGTATGTGTGTGTTGCAATTTCACGGATTTATTCCGAAAAACAGTATGTTTTTGTTTGTTGCTTTTGACACTTATGCCCTTACATGTCTCTGTCTGTGTTTGTTGTTGTGGAGACTTAGGCCCCTACATGTCTGTCAAAAAGTGCTTATGTCCTTATTGGCTTCTGTAGTGTCGGTGTGCCTCTCCAGAGATGGAGGCGGCCCATAATTATCTGCTTCTTGTCGACAGGTTTGTACGATGAAGCAGAAATGTTAATACCGCATATACATGTTGGTTTTCACTCATCTTTTGTCTGCGAAATCACACCAACTTTGTGTCGAAGGTTTTGTTTAGCTTTCATTTCCTGGCGGCAAATTATCGTTGTCTGCATATCCTTTGTAATGAATGAATGGGTGCAAAAGTTATATGGCTCGTAAAAGCTTCCACGCAAAAAATATGCGTGTTCACAACGCCAGATGCCCGCATTGCATACA
>JABMCL010001612.1:127500-195000 GCA_018857735.1 Alviniconcha marisindica | reverse complement strand
CCCGGCCCCCAGCCCCGAGGCCCCGGCCCCATGCGCGCCCAGCACTCCCTGAACGGCGCGGACTACCCCGCCGCGGCGGCGGTGGAGCACCAGAGGCGCAGCTGGGACCTGGCGCACAACTTCAAGTCGCTGGACTTCATGCCGGTGGCGGACGGGGCGACGCAGGCCCGGGGCGGGTCCCTAGCGCGCGAGGACCACGTGGTGAAGCCGCAGGCCGTGTCCGTCAAGGCGGGCGGCGGCAGCGGCAGCGGCAGCGGCAGCGGCACGCAAGGGGCGGAGCGGGCGTCACCGCGCAGGTCGGACGGCCAGCAGAGACGCGAGGGGCCGGAGAGCGGTCAGGGAAAACGGGGCTGCTGGCAGGAGCCCAGAACTCCCCAGAATGCCGCTCCTCCCGCCTCTTCCCCTCCTTCGCCGCCTCCTGAGGCCAACGGCATCAGCACCTTGCCCGGACACTGGAAATACAACCACGCCAACAACGGCAACGCCGTCAACAACAACAACAACAACAACAACAGCAGCAGCAGCAGCAACAACACGGTCAACAACGCAGTCGTCAGCAACAGAAACCTCCACAACACGGACGCCCCGAAGACGCACCCTAAACCCAACAACGACACCACCAACACCACCACCACCTGCACCACAGCAACGACGACGACGACCCCCTCATTGACGCTGTTCCAGCTCTCCCAGTGCTACGACCTGTGTTCAGTCAAACTCAGCCTGCCAGGCAGCCTCAACGCGGGCAGCACCGTGACTCTGAGCAGCCTGCAGGTCACCCTGCCCGCCCTCACTCTGGACAGCGCCTCCGCCCCCGTCCACTCGCCCCAGGGCCGCTGCGCTAGGCTCGGGGGGCCTGGGAGCGCCTTCAGGCCCGTGCGGACGGGGCCCGGGTCTGGGGGGCAGACGACGGTGTCGCTGACGGGGGTGGAGTCGGCGGACAAGCAGTGCCAGGAGCTGTGCACGCTCGGGGAGTTGCGCGCCGGGGACGTGGTGGTGGAGGTGAGTCGGTCGATCTGTTTTGTTGCACTGGTGCTGCGGGAGGGGGCACAGCGTGAGCTGTGGGAGGGAGCACAGCGTGTGCTGCGGGACGGGGCACAACGTGTGCTGCGGGAGGGGGTAGAACGTGTGCTGCGGGAGGGCTGCGGGAGGGGGTAGAACGTGTGCTGCGGGAGGGGGCACATCGTGTGCTGCGGGAGGGGGCACAGCGTGTGCTGCGGGAGGTAGGCACAGCGTGAGCTGCGGGAGGGGGCACATCGTGTGCTGCGTGAGGGGGCACAACGTGTGCTGCGGGAGGGGGCACAACGTGTGCTGCGAGAGGGGGTAGAACGTGAGCAGCGGGAGGGGGCACAACGTGTGCTGCGGGAGGGGGTAGAACGTGAGCTGCGGGAGGGGGCACAACGTGTGCTGCGGGAGGGGGTAGAACGTGAGCTGCGGGAGGGGGCACAACGTGTGCTGCGGGAGGGGGCACAACGTGTGCTGCGGGAGGGGGCACAACGTGTGCTGCGGGAGGGGGCACAACGTGTGCTGCGGGAGGGGGTAGAACGTGTGCTGCGGGAGGGGGCACAACGTGTGCTGCGGGAGGGGGTAGAACGTGTGCTGCGGGAGGGGGCACAACGTGTGCTGCGGGAGGGGCACAACGTGTGCTGCGGGAGGGGGCACAACGTGTGCTGCGGGAGGGGGCACAACGTGTGCTGCGGGAGGGGGCACAACGTGTGCTGCGGGAGGGGGCACAACGTGTGCTGCGGGAGGGGGCACAACGTGTGCTGCGGGAGGGGGCACAACGTGTGCTGCGGGAGGGGGCACAACGTGTGCTGCGGGAGGGGGCACTGCGTGTGCTGCGGGAGGGGGCACAACGTGTGCTACGGCAGGTTTGGTCCCACTCCTGTGCTGCGTTTTGTGTACACTGTGCTACGGTCGCGTTTGTCTCCACTCTTGGGCGTTTTGTACTACCGGACGTTTTGTCGCGTTTGTCACTCCAACACTGTATTTTGTTTGTTTTTTGTCATGAAGTTTTGTTACTCCGGCAGGTTTTGTCCCGATGGCGACAAACGTCAGTTTTGTTGTTGTTGTTTTCGGTCATTCTGGCACATTTTGTCGCGTTTTGTCACTCCGGCACGTTTTGTCCCTAGAATGGTGACAAAGTGGTAATTTGATGTTTTTGCCGATACGTTTTGTCTCTCCGGCACGATTTGTCACCTCGGGGTGAAAAGTTCACTCAGTAGTCTACACGATCTGTCACCCTTTCGCCAGCACCGCTATAATTATACAGTCTGTCTTTCCTATTCCCTAGGTGGTGTGTGTGTGTGTGTGTGTGTGTGTGTGTGTGTGGTGTGTGTGTGTGTGTGTGTGTGTGTGCAAGCGTGCGCGTTCGTGCGTACATGACACGTTTTGTCACTCAAGTGGCAAAATGTGCCGGAATGACGAAACGTGCCGCAAAAGCGTTGCCCGCTTTTTTTCTTCTTCTTTTCTTTTCTCTCTCTCTCTCTCTCTCTCTCTCTCTCTCTCTCTCTCTCTCTCTCTCTCTCTCTCTCTCTCTCTTCTTCTTCTTCTTTTCCAGTTCGATCTACACTCGAAACGTCCGTTTTCGATTTGGCTATATCCATATTCTTTATAGATAGATAATTGGTTTTGAACGCCCAGTCAACCGTGACGGTTGTATCAGGATGAATTCCTTCACGAAGAACGAAGTGAAAATTTAAATTAGGTTTCAAGCGTGATCGGGTCATTAATTTTCATTTCGCTTCAACAGGGCCTCGGGGCGAATTCTTTCGCGAAGAACTAAGTGAAAATTTAAATGCAGCCTTCAAACGCGATCAGGTCATTAATTTCCATTTCGCGTCGACAGGTTTTTTTTTTTTTTTTTTTGTAATACCAGAACCATTCATGACCTACAGAATACACACCTGTTTTAAATAACGTTGAAAGGGGCGTCTTAGCTTAATTTGGAGGTGGTGATGTGGATACTGAAGTCGATGTTGTTGACACCGCTGAGTATTCTTTAGGTGAACGGACGACGGTGTCTGGTGTCCAGAGTACACCGTGTAATAATGATGATGATGATGATGATGGTGATGAAGAGGAACGGACGAACGGCGAACGGCCGGTGATGTCTAGTGAACAGTGTACACCCTGTGATGATGGTGATGATGATGATGATGATGATGATGAAGAGGGCGTGTTTCAGGCGAACGGACGGCTGTGTCTGGTGACCAGTGTAAAACCTGTATTGTTGCTGATGTTAGTTGGTGATGATGATAATCTGCTTCAGGTGGACCACCAGTGTCCGTGTGATGATGATGATGATGATGATGATGATGATGATAATGATAATGATAATGATGACGTGTTTCAGGCGAACGGACGACGGTGTCTGGTGACCAGTGTAAAACCTGTGGTGTTGCTGATTTTAGATGGTAATGGTGATGACGATATGCTTCAGGTAGACCCCCAGGGCACGCGTGATGATGAAGACGACGACAACGACGACGATGGTGATGATGATGATAATGATGATGATGACGACGTATTTCAGGCAAACGGACGGCGATGTCAGGTCACCAGTATGAAACGTGTGATGATGATGATGATGTGCATCAGGTGAATGAACGGCGATGTCTGGTGACCAGGGTACACCGTGGGATGGTGATGGTGATGAGGGTGTTGATGTGTTTCAGGTGAACGGACGGCAGTGTCTTGGCTGGGAGTTGACCAGTGTCCAACATCTGCTGGACAACGCACAGGGAGAAGTCATGCTGGGCGTTGCCCGCAAGAAGGAGGAACAGGTCGACGTGAGTGTCAGCTTCTTGAAAACTACGTCGTTATAACACTTTGCCGATATTCTAGCGTATGATTTATACTCAAATGTTTGTTTGTGTGTGTGTGTGCGTGTGTGTGTGTGTGTGTGTGTGTGTGTGTGTGTGGTGTGCGTGCGTGCGTGCGTGCGTGCGTGCGTGCGTGCGTGTGTGTGTTCGTGATTGTGTGTGTGTGTGTGTGCGAGCGTGCGTGCGTGTCTGTGATTGTGTGTGTGTGTGTGTGTGTGTGTGTGTGCGCGCGCGTGCGTGCGTGCGTGCGTGCGTGCGTGTGTTTACGCGTGCGCGTGTGTGTACATCTTGTACAGTCAGTAATGTTTGGATCCGTGTTGATGTTTACCTTATGTGCTAGCTGTTTGGTAAATTGATCACAGTCTCTAGCTCTGTCTCGATGCACATCGTGTATGTTCAGTCGTTTGCTCAGCGCTTTGAGCCGCAAATAGGATCAGCTGTTGTTGTACTGATACCTTCAGCAGTGTATAATAATTATAATAATAATTAGCAGTACTATTACACAAATACCTATGTGTGTATAGGTACTGCTTTTCCAAGGTCTTTTTCTGTTATTGCCTTTCGTGTTTACTGTGCATATTATTTTGTGTTGTAATCGTTAAAAAAAAATAATCATTCATTGTTAATAATGAGCGTCGTCTGTAATCACTGAAAATAATCACTCATTGTTAATAATGAGCACCGTCTAACGTTGCCTGCTAGTTTGGCGGAGTGTATGGTGTGTTTGATGGAGACCTCACATCCTCCCTGTTGCAGAACCGAGTACAGCAGCTGGAGAGCAGCCTGAAGAAGCTGGAGATGGAAGTGCAGCGACTGAACGAGGATATGTCCAAGAAGGACGCCCGCATCCTGGAGCTGTCCACCATGCTGCCATGGAAACGGGACGAGGAGACTGGCGGAGACAAAGTGATCCTGGAGTCTGAGGAAGGCGCCTTCGTCATCGGGGACAACGAATTCGTTGTTTGAGGACGGCGCGTGCCGTGCAATGCTGTGATGCGGAAGAAAGGAGTGCATGAAGTGTGGGAAGTACCATGTAATGCTGAGAATGAATTTTCAGTACAGATCTTTTCCCCTCACTGTGCAGTTTATTATTAAGTCTGAAGACGTCATTTCAGTGCGGATGACGCGATGGAACGTTACAGTCCAAGAACTGACCAACTCTGGAGATAACAGACAGCAAACTGTGGCTATTATCTGAAGTCGACTTCTTTTTGTACTCATCCTGGGAGTCGGAGATTCTGTCTCCGAAAGAACTCGCTCCCGCCACCGACAGCTGGCATCGACAGAGGGATGAGGGTTTTGCCACAGGGGCAAGGGAAACTACTCCTTCGCGACTCGGGGGCCCAGGCGTTGGTGTTTGAAGCAGAGACGACGGTGCTAATATGGAGGTCAGCCAGGGAACCTACTTCGTCACATGCATCTCCGAGGCGGATGGCTGACACCGAGAAGCTGGAGAAAAAGGTTAAAAAAGAACTACCCAACAGACGGTACTGATAGCCGTTTTAGTGGTCCTTGGCCTCCAACATGCTGGAGTGTTCTCTTCGATGCGAGCCGGCCTTTGGGGTGCCGTTGATCTGTGGAGGGTTCAGCAGCGAGGGTCTTTGTGGCCAGCACCGTGGTGGTTTGTACCCACAGGACAAGGAGGCGAGCCCGTGTCGAGCCAAGCCCCCTGTGCGGTGGTACTAGAAAGACATGGCTTGTAATCATTAGAAACTAGAGTTTTTCTAGCTCGACTCACCAGGGCAGTGAGTGGGCTGGGTCAGTGTCTAATTAACACTCCGGTGCCTGCAGGTGGATTTTCTCGCAAGTGCTGTTCCTCGCTGGCTTATGAGCTTCGCATCAGCGGTGTCTTTTTGCACGACCTTGCAGCGGCCAGTCCGGTTACCGGCACCAACCCTGCCACTGACCTTTCAACTACCAACCCTGTTACTGGCCTTGCAACTACGAACCCTTGCAGCTACCAACCCAGTCACTGACCTGCCAACCCAGTCACTGACCTACCAACCCAGTCACTGACCTACCAACCCAGTCACTGACCTACCAACCCAGTCACTGACCTACCAACCCCATGTCGTTGACCTGTTACTGGCCTTGCATCTACCAACCCTGTCACTGACCTTGCAACTACCAACCTTGTTGTTTACAACACACTAGTACGACTCCTTCGCGTTCATAAATTATGTAGATTGTCTGCTGCTGTACGATGTGACCATGTAGATAGTTGATGTACTAGTATGGTGCTATAGGTGTTTACTGTTGTATGGCGCAGTGACGACTTGTTGATTGACGATGGTTGCTGAACCGGGTTGGATGACGTTGAGATTACAATCATATTGATTGAGACTTCACTCGGAAACATTGCTACCAGTGCCACATGACTTCTGGAACTCGCTGCAATAACCACTCTTTGTAGGGAACAAAGCTGGAACACACCTGTCGGGTGAGTGTGCAGTGAATTCGTTGACAGAAGATGGTTTCGAAAGAATACATAGCCAGCCTCTCGCCCCATCAAATCACTCTGTTGATAGTCAGCGTCAGTTTAGAGGCGCTAGGAGACAGTGATGAAATACTCGTCCACCAGTTGGCGATTTTGTTGATATTAGACTCGCGTGAAACTGAAAGGTTTGCCTTTCGCCGAGAGGTCTTCGCGGTTCATCGCTGCTAATACAGTTTGACCTGGCCGTTTGCATCGCTGCGTTCACTGCTGCCGCTCGTGTTGATTTGTGGTTGACTTGTGATCAGGCTAGTCCCTGCTTGTGTGTGTGTGTGTGTGTGTGTGTGTGTGTGTGGCGCGTGCGTAGAGCGTGCGCGCGCGTGTATTAGAGAGGATCTCTTGAAAAGTGCAAAACCGTGTGTGTGTGTGTATGTGTGTGTGTGTGTGTGTGTGTGGTGTGTGTGTGTGTGGATGAGAGAGAGAGAGAGAGAGAGAGAGAGAGAGAGAGAGAGAGATTCTTGAAAAGAGTGCAACCCCCCCAGTGCCTTTGGATGCAAGCTCTGTGCCTGTGACGACGAGTCTCGTGCGGAACCACCACACTGTCATGTTGGTCAGCAGCAGCAGACCTTTTGCCCTGTCTGTCTGATTTTTATAAACGTGTTGCAACAGTTTGTTTGTTTTTTAACTGAAAATTAAACCTGTTTCATGACAGGCCGATTTTTAGTGCAGGCCTACAATCAAATACCTGGCAAGGAATTGAATGATACGTGACAAATGAAATAGGGCGAAACATGACGTCACGCTTTTTGCGTGCGGAACGGTGATAGCATTGCCACCACGAACTAGTGCACTTGTAATGCTGTGTGTTTATGTGTGTGTGTGGTGTGTCTAGTTGTGTCCAGTTGTGTGTGTGTGGTGTGCGTCAGTGTGTATGTGTGTGTTTGTGTCCAGTGTGTGTGTGTGGTGTGCGTCAGTGTGTATGTGTGTGTGTGACCAGTTTGTGTATGTGTGTCCAGTTTGTGTGTGTGTGTGTGTGTTCGTGTGTGTGCGCGTTCGTGTGTGTGCGCGTGTTGTGTTGTGTGAGTGTTGTAAAGCAACGAGTGGAATCTGAACGACTGATTGTCTGTACTGCATTTCGTTTACATGAACTGTAAAGGTCGCCTTGCGATTAATACCATGTCCTTTGTTACAGGCACCAGCCATTTCTTCGTCTAATATTTTTCCATCGTCCAATATGCTTAAGTGTGGAACAGGTTTGCATAAGCGCACTTGCTAAGATAAAAAGAAAAAAGAAAAAAAGAAAAAAAAGAAAAATGTTCAGCGTTATTTCCAAACGGGGCAGTGCCAGATTCATATACCCAGAACTGTTCATTGTCAACTCGTACATAGTTCAGTTTCTTTCTCCGTGAATGACAGTTCTTTGTGATGCCTTTTACCCCCCGTTTGAAATCGGCAATTGGTTAGTGATAACTGATAAGGAAGAATGTGATAAACATGTCTTGATTATATTTAAATCCAGCTTTAATGGACGAATGGTATCAGAATGATGTCTGTCTGCCTGAACTGAAACGTTTATAAATTTATAATTACATACTGTTTGATTTACCCGGGTTACTTGTGTATTTTCATGGCGAGTGAACTTACAGTCATACGCGTAGATGCATGTACTATATAATAATTATTATTATATATATATATATATGTATACATGTATATATCTGAATGGTGTAGATTAAATTTGACTCAAGTGTGTGCGCATGCGGGCCTGTGCATCAGAGCCGAAGGTTGGACTGTTTGATAGTTTATCCAGTTGACTTCAGAAGTCGTGCATGTCTTCCAAGTAATTGCTGTTGTATGGTTTTTCCAGAATCCTATGAGTAAAGCAGTTCTTGAGAAAAAAAATAATCTTGTTCCCGTGTTATTTCACACACGCACGCACGCACGCACGCACTCCCCCTTCCTCCCCCGCCCACCGACCTGGCCTGGTCCGTTTTAATAAACGTGGAGGAAATTCGGCCTAGACCCGGATGTAAAAAATGCCGGGGAAGCGGGGTATTTTGGCTGACACACCGTTACCTTTTAAAAAAAATTTTTTTTATTGTATTTTTATTTTATTTTTTACTGTACTTGTTCTATCCGTGTTACCCTATACGGGTACAATAATGAATGCCGTGCGCCTGTTGCATAATCGGTTACTGGTTCTCCGGAGAACATGAAATAACTGCAACGTATGGATATGGAAATTTAGGGTTTCGCTGCAAGGGAGAGAGAACTCTGGTGTGTATCTGCGACTGAAGTTCGACCAGAAAATGCGCGCACATGCGTATGGCTTGTGTGTGTGTGTGTGTGTGTGATGAGAGAGAGAGAGATTTTACGTTCCGTCAATCGCTGAGGTCATCTGGGGACGAAAATGTAACGGAATCACAGACGAAATAAGTAGGCACATCGATTCTCAAGTCACAAACCAGGAAAACCGTTATGTTAATAGTCGTTTTATTTATGGTAGAACGAGAAACAGATGCGTAAATCCTTTATTATTAAACATAACGAGAGGAACAATTCATGCATGCTGAAATGTTTTACAGGTCCATATGTGCTTATATAACCGAAATGTTTTACAGGTCCATGTGCTTATATAACCGAATCACTAACAGCACGTGAAGTAAAGATGAAACGAAAGCAGCAAAATTTTAACTTTACATCAGAGATTAGAAACAACGTTACTACTGATATGCAAAATGGATAATCAAAAACATTGTCGCACGGATTCACACGAACTCGGGGCGTGACTCACTTTGGATTAACTTTTTTTGTTTGAGGATCTATGAGGATGTACCTGGTGGAGTTTTATGTACCTTGTATTTTACACGCATGCCAGGTGAGAGTTACTGTAGGCGACTCAAGTCTTTGTTGTTGTAATTGTGTTACGTATTTCGAGCGCTAATTAACTCCCTTGTGTGTTGCTATCTTTGGATTATTCACACATTCAAAGGAGAGATTCGTGTTACGTTCAAATATATATCTGCAAATTGAGTGTGAAATATGTGGCGCTTCCCACGCTCCTTTTCCAAAATATCCAATATGCTTCAGTTTAAAACAAACGCTATCCTACCCGTGTATAATCGCAAGGCCCTCCGACATGTATAATTTGTTCGGTTAGAGCTAGACCCCACATATATATGTATAATCTGTCAGGTTGAAACAAATCCCAGGCGTATTTCCCGTCGAGTACATCCGTAACTACAGAATATACTATTGTTTTGCGAGAAAAACTTAGTAATTGGATCTTAAGGTCATGACAAGCGCACAGTCATTTCAGGACGAAAAAATACCGTCAAATAAGTTGATGTACATTTAAAAATCTTCTCATATCTAACATTTCGCCGAAATCGGATCTACAAATTTAGTCAAGAAAACAAAACAAAAAACAAACACACACAACAAAATACAACACTGGAAATTCCACAACACACCAGAAAGATTACACTCCCCAATCAAGCAATATAAAAACCGATATCACTAGAGCCCAAGCCGACCGATCCATCAGTCACTTTTCCGTGACCAATCGTTGGGGATAAAACGAATAATAATGTATGAGATAAGCACGTAAAGAATGTATGAAAACGTTAGAAAAAAGTTACACATTAACAGAATCTGCTTCAAACCACTAGTGGCGGACAGCGATTTCAACCTGTCTGTTCATATAACGCTTTGTTAATTTCTTTTTTACACCACACATTCGTTTAGTTGCGTTTATACGCGTGTTTGACTGAGAAAAGTCCCACTATACAACAAGAAGAAAAGTGGAACGGGACAAAATTACAGCCATGATTTGTTTTTGTCATCCACACCGACATTCTAGTGCTTGTGGTTTGGAAACGAGTCAACGTCAATTTGATTAGCTGTATGCCTTTGGGTCAATGTTCACCATGACTGAAGAGTTGTCTGAATGAGCAAGTACCATCATACTTGCTGTCTTACAGATGCAGATTCAGATTCAGATTTTTATTCACCAAGTTTTACAACAAGGAAAGTGTCTCGAAACTGAGAGGTCTATATTCTTTGTTATCGAATCAACAAACAAAGAAAATAATAAATAATGAATAAATAGGTACGAGGTTGGTTGTCATATTCTGACACGGGAAGCAAACTATTCATGCCATAAAGACAGTTCGAGGTTTCCCACGATAAAGTGGACATAATTATGCATCAGATGCAAATGTAAAAGAACAAACACATGACTTGGTCACACACACACACACACACACACACACACACACGCACAAGTACGCATGCACGCACGCTCTCTCTCTCTCTCTCTCTCTCTCTCTCTCTCTCTCTCTCTCTCTCTCTCTCTCTCTCTCACACACACACACACTCACACAAGCACACCATTTCTCCTTTAGAATAGGAAACTCATAAGGTGGGAAGAGGACACTAGGTTGGGACCGCGAGAGGTACAGATGTGTGCCGAAAGCACAGTAGTAGAGATTACTTTGCACACTGAGATTACAGCGCCCATTAGGGCTTTGCTGGCTGTGCTGGCGTTTGTGCAGCTACGGTCTCTCAACCGAATTATTTACAAAATAGTAATCATGATCATTTTCTGACTTGACACGGCATCTTCAATCTTAAAACATCTGGGACATAAGAAAAATCCACACCTGTACGATTATACTAGAAATCTGCCACTCCCTAACATAGTGTGCTTTCTTACGGAATCGGGTACAAGACAATCCTCATCAGCTGGTTCCTCTGGTAAAGCATTTGCACCGAACACACTTACAAGCAAACAAAATTAGCCAACGGAAAGTTCTGAGGGAGAATATAAAGGTCACAGCTAAAAGCTGTCCAACGTGACATTTTTGGGCTGTAGGCTGATAACTGAAATAATCTGAATAATAATTCACATCATTGAAAATAACAGGTACTAATAATCGAGTTACTTTGAATTGTAAGTAACTTGGTGTTTAACGCCCAGTCAACCATTACGGTTATATTAGCGCGAACTTTGAACTGTACAAAATACAAAACCGAAAAGAAAACCCACAGAAACAAGAAACGATTACATCTACACGTTGCCTCGTTTTTTGTTTGTTTTGTAGTTGTTGATGTCGCTGTGATTAAACGGAAGTGAGTTTGCTTACCTAGTTTGCTCTGAAATACGTCTTTGCTACTGTACAAAAGAATCATGACTAAAGGAATTCAAACAAACTGAAACAAGAGTACCACACAGCGAGGTGATGAAACAAGAACGAAGATCTGATAAGCATACAGATAATCTGGACATCATGTCAATTGTAACATACTTGTATAACAATAGAGTTATGGATAAAAACAACAACAACAAAACAGCAACAAAACCCGGTACTTTGAAAAAAACACGTTAATTTGCATGTACAATTTTTAATCCAATGTCTCGAGTAAGAGGTCAAGAATGTATGTTCCCCGCAAGTACCGTCCCGAAGTATCACAAAGTAATGTATCATGACATAACGTTTTCGCGGGACTCAACATTACAGCAATGCAGTGACGGAGGGGGCAAGTGTGTCAAACACACTCACAGCACCGCCAGCACAGACCCATAGAAGAAACAAAATTTACGCGTCAAACGTGTTAACAAGACCGTCAAAACTCTTACTAATGTGCAGAGACACACTGCTTCTGTGTTATTTATAGCCCCAGAAGCAGTGTCAACACAATCCGATCTGTTAATAAAATATAATGATCGTTTTTTTGCGGCTTCAAGTCCACTTTGATTTCCTTTTTCTCCCGTGAAAATTTGCAGTTTATCGACTTTGCCTCTCGCGATCTTCAGTGAGTTTACGCCGCATTGATACACTATCTACCGTTACGGCATGAGTTGCTCTGGTGGAGGCAATCTTGCAATAGCTATGCCCCCCCCATCCCCAACGTCCCTCTCCCCCCTTCCCCCACCACACCTCAGACTCTCAGATACTCGTGTTTCGGCCTCGGTCATCATTATCAATGTGGCACACCACGTGAAACTTGTACTACTTTCATTCACGTAAAGCATATCAACACACTGTCAACACAGGCAAGAACAGAGACAGCTTGTAAAACATGTCCACAGGACTGTCAACCCCGACCAAGAAGAGACAGCTTGTGAAACATGTCCAAGGTTCCAGGCGAGATCAAAAGATCAAGAGATCTTAGAGGAGGGAGGTGGAGCTGGACCTTCAAGTTAGCCCAGAAGAGATCATGAGTAGGGAGGTGGAGCTGGGCTGCGAAAGTTGGACTTCTTTCGCTTCGAGTTGTTTCGAGTTGTTCGTCAACAGCAGTGCAACGGACATTGTCTTTGTGACTCTGGCCAAGCACGGCAGTTGAAACAGCAATTGCGCAGTGCACAAGTCGCTGGGCAATGGCGAGGGGACACCGCCTTAACACTTCCATTGTTCTGGCGGCGGTCCACGGTCTCTCCGGTCTTTTTCGGGCGGTATCCGCGGTCGAGCCTTCACTCTTTCGTCCCCTTCCCCCCTGTCCCCGTCCCTAATAAGCCATCTCGCTTCTGTGGACGTAAAGCAACATGGTCCAAACATGTCCACAGGACTGTCAACCCAGACAGAGACAGCTTGTGAAACATGTTCAATGTCCACTGACAATTAACGCCCACCAATAAGAGAAGCTTGCGAATCGCTCGTGCTTCTGACAGATACAAGTTCTTTGTTTGTTTGTATTTTTCACGTTTTTATTTTTCACATTTCATCATGATACGATGATTATCTTTTAGCAACGACGAGAGAAACTGTTTCTTTTCCTTCTGACTCTGCATGGGAACTGATCATCGATCACTTACTTCAAGTCCACTTCGACTACCTTTTCCTCCAGTCAAAATTTGCAGTTTATCGACATTGCCTCTCGCGATCTTCAGTGAGTTTACGCCGCATTGATACACTATCTACCGTTACGGCATGAGTTGCTCTGGTGGTGGCAATCTTGCAATAGGTATGCCCCCCCTCCCTCTCCCCCTCCTCCATCTCCCCCCTGATGAGGACATCACCCTTCTCTCTCTGTCATGCAAATTCGTTTTGGTCCATTAGCAGCTAGCTCCAGAAGCGGACAGCCATCTCCCCACACACTCACCGTTCCGTTCCTGAAATGTGCGTTTGTGTTGAGTCGTTTTGCATTTGCCCATTTCTACCTGTAAAAAGCCGCCCCCCCCCCCCCCCCAACCAAAAACACGCACACACACACACAAAAATAACCACCGATTTTTACAACACTTTGAAAGGCGGCACTTCAGTATTTGTATAATAATGTACACAATAGTTCGGCGAATGACAATGGTTGGTGCAATTTCTCAGTAACGATCGTTTCTCTTCTCAGCAAAGCAGTTTATAACTAGTACGTCACATCCTTTCCCTTCTCTCTCTCTCTTCCAGTCCCCCCTTCCCTCCTCCATCCATACTTTTGCGACACATATGTACAAAGCAGTCTAACGTACACATTCTGCCTGACCCAATTTATGTCTGCGGAAACTGTCTACTAAGTAATAACCAATAAATATCGTTTTTCGTCATTGCTAAACGCGGACCGAGGCACAAGTGCCTATAACCAATTGCGCGCAGGAACCACCCAGAGTTCAGGAGCTGTGTGAGAGTCGAGGTGGTCGTCCTGGGCTTTCCGTCCTAATGAGCCTTACGGTTTCTGTGGACGTAAAGCAACACTGAACCGTGCTTCGGCACTGGTCACAGTTTGTCCCTAATATGTCAACCGACATCCGAGGACATGAAGCTCTACATCATCATCATCATCATCAGCAAGAACCACCTCTTGCTCCTCCCGAGGTTACAAAATGTCTGCGTCAGGCAGACCTCGTAGGGACACGATTTGTCACTACGACACGATCTGTGACTACGACACGATTTGTCACTACGACACGATTTGTCACTCCAGTACGTTACAGCCCGTCTGTACAAAGCAGCTAGGCTTCCATACAGACACCGAAAGTTCACACTGTTCCGTTTTGATGTAAATAATCAGCATACTTGCATGCCTCACACATCAGTAGCATTCGCCCTTAGTCCCAAAAGAATGAATTAAGTCGTGTTCTGCGCAGGAATCATCTGGCTCAAAAGGGTTTTGTGGGATTGTTGTTTTAAGCTAGGTCGTCAAGTGATCGGTGAGCAGAGAAACTGCCAGTGCAAGCCTGTATTATACAACGGGCTACTATACAAAACACCGAGTCTGGCATATCTTGATACGGTAATAAAGTCTGTACAAAACCAGGCGTCCACTCAACACTTATCGTACGGCACACCACACAGCGGTACTTATTACGTACGAATCAGTTCAGTGCATGAACAGTGTGGTCACGGCCTTGCACCATTCTTAGGAAGAGGATAGGAGGAGCAGGAGCAGGAGGAGGAGGAGGAGAAGGAGGAGGAGGAGGAGGAGGAGAGAGAGAGAGAGAGAGAGAGAGAGAGAGAGAGAGAGAGAGAGAGAAGAGAGAGAGACACACACAGACACAGACACAGAGAGAGACAGAGAGACAGAGACAGAGAGACAGACAGAGAGACAGAGACAGACAGACAGAGAGACAGAGAGAGAGAGAGAATAGGGCAAGACACCGTTTTGCTCAAGCACAAACCACTGCCGGACACAGTTTTTTTAACCGTGGCTCTCCTGCTCCGTCGACTCGCACATGACGTCCTCCTCAAAGGACCTGGACTCTGTGCTGGACATCGTGTCCGCCTCGCTCAGCCGCTCCAGCTTGGAGCGCGTGGTCACGTGGATCACGTTCGCCTCGGTGACGATGCCGCCGCTCTCGCTGATCTCACAGGGCGAGTCTGACGTCATCGCCACGGGCTGTAGCTCCCCTTGAGAGGCATCAGGGACCGGTTTCTTGCTCCGACGCCCTCTGACGGGGGCCAGGTCGAAGAGGCCAGAGGTGGAGGTCTGTCGATTGATACCTGTCACAAGGCCAACACGTCCGAGTCAGAAAAGGAGCATTAATTTTGTCTGGAGTAAATAAAAACAACCGTAATGACACCCCAATGTGTTAAGATCAAACAGATCGGCTTTCTGAAACCTTTCTCAGGGAAATGTGACTCAGTGAAAACTACTGGGCGTCACAAAAGAGCATTATAGGAGAGGGGGAGGGAGGGGAGGGGGGAAAGGTGAGGATATGTCCCAAGGTAAACTAGCACAAAATTAACGGCATATTATTAATATTAAAAAAAGCTAACACACACACACACACATACACAAAGAAAGCTCAATAGTGTCCATTGAGTATGTATACAATCTACATCCGAAATATAAATCAAATCAACAATCAATTACTTGCTCTTTTTTTTCTTTCTGTCTTTTTTCCCTTTTCTTTCGTTTTTGTCTTCTTCTTCTAAACTTAGGCCTAAAATTAATATATATCTTAAATCGAAACTGGTTTACAAGTCGATAGCCTATATTTTACTACAGCAAATGTTACGGAGCACACAAACAGTTAATAACTGAAATTTAATGTTGAATGAAACCGTCGATGTCACTGTAAAAACAACATATTTTATATGCTGCACGCACATACGTTTCTAAACATGCAAAATACTAACAAGAAATCGAAGTGCGCTTGTGCTATCGACTAAAATCAGCGTGCAGAACTAGCGTAGGTGGTAGTTGTACGTCATTCTAAACTGACACTAATAAGATGTACCAGTCACAACCAGAATAGTCCACCAAGAACCGAAAGTGCGAACATTTACGCATTGACGCTGTGGTGTTCTCTTGCTCGTACACATGTCAGTCACAAAAGGAACAGTACCACAAACACTCAACACCCAAACATCTGACTGGATCCAAGACTGATACACCGAAAGACCCAGCGCTGGAAACCAAACACTTAAGGCAAAATTAACATCTCCAAGTTAAAACACCTGTTTTACAAAGGGAAATCAAGATAAAAAAAACAAAAACAAAAAGTTTTTAAATCCGACCCCGATATAAACATACAGTATGTTGAATCACAATTAACATCTATCAACACAGTACAGTAGACATATATTTTATATGCTGCACGCACTCACAAACACACACAGACCCACCACCCACCCCCCCCAACACACACACCACACACACACACCCACACACACACCACACACACACACACACACACACACACACACACACACACACACACACACGCACGCACGTACCAACGCACGCACGCACACACACAAACACATGCACGCACATAAACACACACAGACGCACGCACGCGGCACAAACAAACACAGAGATCTTACCACAAGCCTTTGCACACGTAGAGCTGACGAGAGCTGATCATAGTCATAGGTGCAGAAGAAGGAAAAGCAGTGTGTACAGAAAACGTAGACCGTCGCAGAAGGAAGTAGATACACACAGAACGTAAAACCAAGCGCACCACGTGCACACACTACGCGTAGTAACTTAGGCAATGGTTCACGTTCGATCACTGCATGACTGCATGATGTCCGATTAGTTGCTATGGATAACGACAGACTGTCCTATTACTCTGTCGTAACTAGGACGAAAAGCTAAAAGCTGTAACATCACCATTGGTGAACAGAGCAAGTTTGAAACTTACAATACACGACCAGTCACTCGATGAGGACATCATGGCCTGTGGTTTCCCATAGCAACTAATCGTACATGATGTAATCATACGGCCCTAGTTAAAAGTGAATCAAAGCCATAACGCAATACGTGCACACAGTGCGCAGATCTGACACGAAACGTGCATACACTATGTAGAACAATCGCAATATGAACACGTAAAGACGTCAAAAGCAGCATAGACAGAGCATGTATACAAAAAAGCAAACGAAATACTAAATAGTGCGCAAAGAAGAAAAATATGACAATCAAGTTAAGGCAACAGGTAAATAGAAAAAACAACAACAGAAAAACAGTGAAGCCAGAACAGCGTCTCTCTCTCTATGACATGCCCGTAAAAAGAAAAAGAAAAAAAAGAAAGAAAAAAAAGCTTCGTGTAATGCCTACACGACGTTGCTTATTCTTTGCGATTTTGGGAGTTTAGTTCCTTCTTCTTATCGCTGTCAACGTGAGCTAAATCACTGGAACTGCTTTGAAAATAAACAAACCAGATTTTATGAATACATTCAGGACAACAATTTGTTAAAATGATATAATGTACACAGAAACGACTTTTTCTCTAGAACGAAAATGTGCACCATTTCAGGATTATCCCATCGAAACACTGTCTTCAGATTAATACAAAATTTACACGACCTGATTAATAAGACAGAGAGAAGTATATATCCTTAAACAAGATCGGAATGGAAAATATATATTATACGTTTGACTTGAACATCGGCCTTTTCAGTGAAGACGCATAGTTTTCGAGTCTTGTCTCGCACGCCCCAGACCTCAGGAACTGTGTGAAAGTGGAGGCGGCCGTCCTGGGCTCCCCATCCCTAATAAGCCTGATGGTTTCTGCGGACGTAAAGCAACACTGAAACGAATCGTGTACGCTTTCTCCAACACGCTGGGGAAACTTTCAATCATTAACATCCTCCGAATTCGACGGTGCTGGAGATCTTGCGTTATAGCCTGCCGAACTGGGCAACCAGAGACTGGGCGAGTGAATAACTGGGCTCTTTTCTGCTATTGGAAACCAGGAACGAAACATTCATCTGACTGGTTGCAGCTGAACGTCAAGTCTACTCCAGAGGTCTTAGATAGCATCCCAACAACCGTAGCCGTGGAGGGAATTGTTCCATTTGTGGACTTGTGGGTGGCGCAGTGGTTAATTGAATTACCCTGTGAGGGATGATTAAAGTACCATGACTTGACTTTAGCCTACATTTTGGATCATGCTTTCTGCTGCGCTTCTGCCACAGGTTCGGGCCGAAGTTTGCATCTTATTATAATAAGCCAGTTAAGAAAGAATCATAGTTCGTCGAACTGTCCGAACCATGTTCGGCGAACTAAAAGTTCAATTAAGAAACGAATTATAGTTCGTCGACTGGTCCGAAGTATGTCCGGCAAACAAACAGTTCGCCCAATCAAGAACGGGTTTAAGGCGCTGACACACGGGACCTCTTGGCTCTATGGCCGATGAGGACCGTCCAAGTAAGTAAGCAAGTTAGTGTTTTACGCTCAGTCAACCATTACGGTTATATCAGGGCGATGGACCGTCCGAACTTTTTCTCAAACGGGTCGTGTGTCCGTATAGCCGTACGGCTGGAACGGTTCAGGGCATCAGTTTGAACGTGTCCGTTCCAAATACAGCATGCGTTATTCCAAACAGATGAACTGCGTCCGCCAGCCCATGAGCGCACGCCGTTTGGACTGAAGTGAAGGAAAGGACGGAGGTCACAAGCGTGTAGCTCTGCAATAGCGGCAGGATTCGGTAAGTAAAGTAAGCAAACAGCTTAACGTCCTCAGAAACCATAAAGCTTATTAGGGACGGAGAGAGAGAGAGAGAGGTTACGTTGACCGTCTGCTTGTTTTAACCCGTCAGTTTCCGCTGTACTGTGTGACAGCCAGTACGTTTCAGACGGACGGGTCCCGCCGCATGAGATTCGAACTGTCCTCCGCAACCATATGCCAAAACTGCTCGTGTGTTAGCGCCGTTGCTGCAAGTGACAGTTCCATATGCTGTTTTGCAGCAATGTTCGATAAGGAAGAATTAACGTCCTTGCATTCAGCATGAAGATATTACAGTTGTGTGGACAAGTCCATTAAAAAAGCTGTGACGTAATTCCCCACTGTATGGTGTTTGTGTGTTCATAATTATGCGCGTGACATATGCATACGCATTCTTATACTCAGGCAAAGCCAAACGTTGTCACACGTAGACCTGCATTTCAAGACATACCAATCCTCAGATTCAAACGTATGCACGCACACTTAAGACGCCAGATCAACACGTACGCATCCACTCTGAACCTCAGTCACCCATACATACGCATTTAAAGAACTTCACGATCACTCCAACACTTGCCCTGAAGAAACAATGACACTCACACAGAGAAAAATACAAACGAAATATTATGAGATTTTAAAAGATGAGATTTTATTCCTTCTGGATCTGTACAATATCCGTCAATATGTCCTCCTGACGTGTGCATAATGATTATTTTGATTGATATAGCATTCGAAGAAAACAACAAAGAAATACAGAATCATTTTCAGACAGAAATCAACGAGTTATTCAACAGATAAAACATGTTCTAAGTAACAGACTACTCTCGGCTCCAACGATGCCAATAGAACACAACCATAAACAAAGACCTTTAGTCAGCGGAAACTATAATTATGAATGAGAAGAGGAAAGAAAAAACAGCTAAAATCAATAAGGAAAAAAAGAAACCAAACCAAACACAAAACAAAAACAAAACAAAGAACTACACAAACCCAGTCTGTTTAATTTGAGGGGGAAAAAATCGTAACAGGAAGGAAGATAAATTTACGTATTTTCTGCAGATTAAAGTATTGATGCCGGTTGTTGAATACCAAAACTAACAAACGAGTCAATAAACAAAGCAGGACAGAGAGAGAGAGAGAGAGAGAGAGAGAGAGAGAGAGAGAGAGAGAGAGAGAGAGAACGCATTTTTTTTTTTTAAAAGAACGCTTATTTTAACCAGACAACAAAAGACACGCACGATTCTATTCTGGCCTCGTGCTCGCGTTCTTCTCAGCAATGACATAATTACAAACTGTAAACTAAACCAATCAAATTTCATTCTTCTCATCGTTTGTCTGTATATTATCTTCCTGATATTATTTTTCTTGGGGGTACAAAAGGGGGTCGGGGAGAGGTAGCGGGAGAGGTGGGGGTGGGGGTGGGGCCTAGCCTAAAACTATTGAATATGTTTTGTGCTATTGTCTCAATATAATAAAGTTAACATTCTCTGAACATTTTGTGTACCTCGATCTGCCTAAAATATTGGGCAGTCAATTTTGCTTCAGATTTCTTATATTTATTTTTTCATGAGAGAAAGAGAGAGAGAGAGAGAGAGAGCTCTGAATTGGTTAAGAAGATTTTTTTTTATTTTATTTTTATTTTTTAAGGACTGAGATAAATCTGCTAACATATACCTGATAAAAAAAACATTTCTTTTTCCAGCCGTTAAAAAATAAAATATATTTAAAAAAGTAACGAGAAAAGAATCAGTAACGAGATAAAATAGCTTAAAGGAATAACCGATAATAAAATCACGGCTTCTTGGATTCCTTTAAAGCATATGCTTGAGGATAATGTGTTTTTACTTACATTTAATGTAAGGTATCATTGCTTTGTGTGTTTGTGAACTTTGCGTTTAGGTTGTATAAAATAAAAGATCAACAACTGTTTTTAATTATTAAAGATAAAGAATGAATAAAAACAAACAGTACATTTTTTTTTTTAAATCGAACATTCCCAAGAACAAACGGATGATGCAAGTCTGCGGCTGTTCAATTTGAAGCCACAACGTCACTGATCAGGACCCTTTTTATTAAAAGAAGAGAAAAGAAAAAGAAGAGAAAAAGAAAGTCAAAAGTCTCGAGTTCGCATGCCGTCGTGTTAGAAGTCACGAATCTACGCACGAAATTAATAAGTACATAATATTATATGAGGAAGACAAATATTAACAGACAGCAATGAATCACAACATCACGAAGATCACAGACCTAGAAAAGTTGGTGTAAAAGCACTTTTTTTTTATGACATCCTGAAACATGTGACAGCGTTGAACATTTTCTTTGTTCTACTACTCTGTTCTTACCGATGAATTCATTACTGTGTCTGGACTGCGCGCTCATACGATCGTCCTGCATTCGGTGAGGTCAGGAAATCATTAATTGCTTTTCTCTCTCCCTGATAAGATCTTCCTGTTGTCTGGGCATTAAAAAACAACCACCAAAAATTATCTATTTATTTATCTGCTCTCTACGTCATTTTTGTTGAACGAAGGCGGATATTTCGGGAAGATCGTGGTCCCACCCCCATCCCCCCTTTTAAAGTTCTTTTTCTGACTTTTGGACACCTCAGCTTGAAATAATCGTGTAGTATTTTTGCACCATCGACAGTATCTTTCTAAATCATCCAGCTGCTCGTAAGCCAGTTTGAAACCGCAACTGAAACAACTCCTGGTATATTATTAAACGCGGTGGAGAAGGTGACGAAATTAGCTATAAATGACGCCGTTTGAGGCCTCCAAGTAGTCCTCTGCGAATACACCCAAAGCGCGACTGTCAAAAATATTTACTCTGGCGGTGGCTAAATAATACCAACAAAGACCGTTTACCTGAGTATCAGTCAGCAACGATCAGCTGTGTATGGAAACTTAATGAAAAGTTCATTCACGTTATTGAGTTTCACGATTTGCACAAAGTGATCCGTTTTACTGTCTACTTTGCCAAACAGGTTAGGGTTTATATTATCAACTGACAGCACAGTACTCCCCAGATCGGGCCCACTGCTCTAGCAACCGGCTACAAAAAGCGCCATTCCCTAACAAGCTCAGAAAAGTGGGTCCATTTTCGGAGGTCCTGCGGGATAAGCGGACGATGACAAATGACCCCATTAGTAAAACATACAGTAGAAGAATAAGTTGATTTAATTAGAACTGTGTCAACTACATCGTAGCCAAGATTTCATTTATTCCCCATGGCTGAGTGTTTGTCAGAAAACAGCAACCTGGGGCATCTCCGTATTGGACAAGTTAAACACTGATCGCACGAAAGGGCAACGCAACTTTCACAGAGTCCTCCCTCTCACGCCGACACTATAACGATGAAAAGTTAATCAGACCGAGTTAAAAAGTTTAAACACAGTTAAATGACCATTTTAAAGGGCTACGTATCTTAAATGCACATGAAGTATGCGGCATAAATAGCAGCTATGTACAAACATCAATGATATATCGTCAGAAAATGTACGCGTATTTTCATATTCACAGCATGAAACAAAAATGCTTAATAAAGTGTCGACACATCACCCCTTTTACATAACTGAAGATATATAACGTCATTCTTAAATATCACATATTCCAAGGACCTCTTACGTAATACGTAATCAACAACTTTTGTTATACAATACAAATGAACTACAACAAAACGGCGTCTCCGTAAAATCAGCAATCTACCACTGCCCTGAATAATTTTTTATATCAAATTTATCATTTTCACGCGTTCATCAGATTCATCTTCTTCGTCTTATTATTATCTCATTATTATATTAGGAGCGCCTGTTGAGCCCTAAGTGTTTCACAGAGGCATCTATTCTCTGTTTCCGAGCAGACCAACTTCTTTTTAGTCTGAATGGTTTACTGAGGCTTTACAGCGCGCCTTTGAATAATCCACCGAGGTAGTCTACTTACACTGAGGAGCGCTATTTGGTTGTTTTCATGTGGAACTGCTGCCGGCTCGGCGAAGGTTCCTGTACACCATACACCAACGCAACAGGTTACGGTGTCACTTTACTGGAAGCCACATGCATGGCGTACGTAGGGTGCATAATTATGTATTAGCTGTAACCTGCACTTTTGGCAGAATGACCAGCATATTTTACGATCTTCAGCGAGCAGCAAACGAAACCCAGAAAAATAAGTAAAAACGAGAGCAACACTTCGATACCTGATGTCTGCTTTTAACCTTGGGGTCACTTGCCTCAGGTCACCTTCGACATAAGCCTGTCTTTGCTTTTTGTGTTAGATGGCAATGTTCGCATGAAACTGCGGTCACGTTCCTCAAGATGCCGTTCCACTCAAGCACAAAGCAATGACCCAGTACTGCCATCCATCCCCTCCCCTCTTCTTTTTGTTTTCTTTTTCTCTTTTCATTTTTTTTCTTCCCTTTTTCGAAGCATCATCTCTTTTCCTCTTATCTTTGTTCTCCTTAAATAGTTTATGTTCGTCAGTCCTACTGCCTGACGCTAGCTATTTCACAGAAACACATTCACAGTAGGGGAGAAACACAGTGTGGCAGGGTGTAGGCTATTTAACGAAAACGCCTGAAATGATCCCTTGCCCGTCCCTAAGAAGCCTTATGGTTTCTGTGGACGTTACGCACCATGCTTGCTTGTTGATGATCCCCTTTCAAAAGTGTTTGAGGACACGTTCGCGAAACACAAACGAGATCTGGTTGTGTCTTCGTGTAAGCTTCAGTCTTTGCTGCGAGGCAGCGTAGGTGGCGTTGGGGCCTAGATCTAATGACGAACTGGAGGCGGCTACAATACTCTGAGACGGGAGTCCTGGGTGTGGCCCTTTGTGACTGAGCGAACGTTACAATCCAACTACTGCTAAGTAGCCTACTGCCGTGGGAACCTGCGGAGATGGGTGCTGCAGTTTTAAGCAGTCAGAAACAGAAATGTTCTGCATATAAAGCGTAGAATCATTCTCAGACCGACAGCTATCACACGGATGAGTAATCCACGACGAATGATGTATGGGCAGGTGGTGTTGACGATTTAATGGAGTAAAACGTTAAGCAGGGTTTCCGCTAGACTCGTCACCGGTCGACCTTTGAACTCATCGGTTCTGGTCATAACTGAGTCGAACGCCTTGCTCGGTTGTGAAAACGGAGTGAAATAACATCGAAAACGTAAACCATCTTGGTACAGGCGGTCTTGTGCAACTGCTGTGAGCACACTAGTAGAGGCAAGTGAGATTTGTAAGATACTACAGTGTATCCATCTTTCTGACGGGCAGACTTTGTATTGATACAGACACTAAACTGTATCCACCTTTCAGACGGGCAGACTTTGTATTGATACAGATACTAAACTGTATCCACCTTTCAGACGGGCAGACTTTGTATTGATACAGATACTAAACTGTATCCACCTTTCAGACGGGCAGACTTTGTATTTATACAGATACTAAAGTGTATCCACCTTTCAGACAGGCGGACTTTATATTTATACAGATACTAAAGTGTATCCACCTTTCAGAGAGGCGGACTTTGTATTTATACAGATACTAAAGTGTATCCACCTTCCAGACAGGCAGACTTTGTATTTATACATATACTAAAGTGTATCCACCTTTCAGACAGGCGGACTTTGTATTGATACAGATACTAAAGTGTATCCACCTTTCAGACAGGCGGACTTTGTATTTATATAGATACTAAAGTGTATCCACCTTTCAGAAGGGCGGACTTTGTATTTATACAGATGCTAAAGTGTATCCACCTTTCAGACAAGCAGACTTTGTATTTAGTAGTCCGCAACAACCATTAACCAGAGAAAACCCGGTCATGACTACTCTAGCAGAAACCCTAAAGTGTTACCTTCAATTTATGATTCGGACATAAGGTCACTAAATACCGACAGAAAAGAACAACGTTCAGTGGAGGCTATCATCCTGCAAGCTTACACATGACCGAGGAGAAGCCGTGGTTCAACTGTTGTGTCATGGCCGAGTGAAGCTAGGCCTCGTGGCTACAGACAGACAGACGAACACTAATCCAGCGTGGACTCGCAGGATTTGTGATACGAATCAAAATATTAACAGTTGAGCAAAGTATTAAATAAAAACCTGATTGCCATTTTCATTCAAATGAATCTATAACAAACTCGGCAACACGGGAAGATAGCATGTACATCTACAATGTAAGGTATACGATTGGGAAAAAGACAGAAACTTGAAAGTAAAAACCTGAATCATACGTGTAAAATGAATAAAAATTCGTTGGATAAACAAATATACATTAACAGCTGAGCTTACTAATACACAAAACTCGGCGGCATCTACTTGTATGACGAAATAATGCAATAAACGAAGAAAATTATGCTGTAAAAGAAAAGAAAACACCACTAAAGTACTTATAACTGGTTACGTTTAAAAGAAGAAATGGACAGTAACAGCGAAAAAAAAAAACTGAAACTGAAATGCGTTTACAACAGATGCCAGTACAACTCCTAGGAAAAGAGCAGAGCAGGAACAGTCTACGATCGAAGTGTACATATAATGCCAGTCAGACATATAACATACTAGTACACCTCACTGACGTACATAAAGTATTCCCCCCTACCGTTTCGTAACTCACAGACTAAATGAAAAGAAAAACACCCGTTACTTCAAAGCACGCTACAAAAAACATTTAAAGAAGGGGCGGGGGGGAGGGGGGGGGGGGGGGGGGGGGGGGGGGGGAGAAAAATAAAATTAAACAAAATTAATAATAAAATAATAAAAAGAAGAAGGATTGCCAGCTGGGCCTAAAGCCCAAAACGGCTTTCTATCCGGCGCAGTTTAGTTACTACAGGCTCCGCGCGAACTGTCTGTTGTTGCTCTCGATTGATCAAATGCGCATGATTGTTATGAGCTCTAGATTAGTTTACTCAAGTGATTAAATCCTTCCGCAAAGAGCTGACCAATGCTTTAAGAAGAGGCGTCGGGTGCGACTGGTCTATGGAGCTGATCGAGGGCGCCACTTCAACACACCGTTGCAACCATTTGCTTGGAGAGCTAGGACAAAGCTGATAGTGAGGTGCTGGCGATGTCAGCCGTGGCCATGAGGTGCTGGCGAAGTTAGCCTTGGCCATGAGGTGCTGGCGAAGTCAGCCTTGGCCATAAATTGTTGATAACATTTTCCATCTCGATGTACATTATGTATGCTATATTATATTTGTTCAGCGCTTTGAGCAGCGGGGTAGGCGCTTTACAAATTTCCTTCTTCTTCTTCTTCCTTCTTCTTCTTCTTCTTACTATAAGGTGCTGGCGATGTCAGCCTTCATGGCCATGAGGTACTGACAAAGTCAGCCTTGACCATGAGGTGCTGGCTATATGAGGTGCTGGCTATATCAGCCTTGGTCACGTGGTGCTGGCGAAGTCAGCCGTGGACATGAGGTGCTGGCTATATCAGCCTTGGCCATGTGGTGCTGGCGATGTCAGCCGTGGCCATGAGTTGCTGGCGAAGTCAGCCTTGGCTGTGAGGTGCTGGCGAAGTCAGCCTTGGCCATGAGTTGCTGGCGAAGTCAGCCTTGGCCGTGAGGTGCTGGCGAAGTCAGCCGTGGTCAGTCTCAGCCTTTGCTACCATGACCAGTTCACCTTTCGTTCTATATTGCTGAACAGCTGGACCTGATTGTGTTTGACACTGGCTGTAGATTCTTTGGTTAACAGTGATGTAACTGCACGGGTGACTGCATGGCCGTTAGGAAATAAAATAACCACCTATCACTTTTAGTTTTCTTTTGCCAGGAAGACCGCAAACTCATCACTTGGTCACTTGCGTTTACAACATGAATGGCTGTTTAACTGATAATAACGTTACGGCATCATGTATTCATGACTGAATCATTCTTGACTGGTTTTACTATAAAACCGTCCCGCACTCGCCTTGTACATTTGGTCGAGATTCAGGCGAAAGGTTGCTTCAAACACTTTCTTTCTTCCTAGCTTTCAAATAACGTCAGATAGACACGTCAGGTAAAAGTGCCGAAAACTGGCGCATTCCTCAGCCCTTTTGAAAGCATTTATTATTGTTTATTTTGTGCTTTGGTATTTTACGTTGTTTCATTAACTCTTATGACCATTTAAACTGTCTGTATAATGACCACATCTAGCTTTGCTGCTTGCAAAAAAGAACACCCACCAACAAAAAAAACACAAAACCCCCCAAAAATGGTTTACTAGTCATAGGTTGTTTTAAACATTGTTTGACTCTATACACACCTTTACACTGTGTGCATAAAAGCTGCAAATCACAGCTGTATGTTAGGGTCAGTGTCTACGGTGACTTTGCCCTGCACAGTTCACGAAACAGAAAAAAGAGCCTACGACGCTTTCCATGGTGATGGTGACAAGTGTATAGCGCTAGACACAGTCTCACACGAACTAACCACCCCCACGAGTTTGGTACATTCACGCCAGCAAAGTTTTGGTTACAGTCTCGTGGTAATTAACAGGTCTAACAAAATGAGTGCTATCGATCGGTGTCTTCTGCCTCGCAAAATCACACGACTGCACTGGTGCCTATCACAAACCTGAATCGTGGACCAATAACCTATCTCAAAGTATCCGCACTCAAGTGCGCCACTGGTGTTTAGCATCAGCTACAGCACAAGTCAGATCACCACGTTGAATGAAAGCAGTATTATGTCAATAACAAAGTCGTGTTAACCAACACAATCATAATCAAATTGAAGTAGTGATGACTGGTAACAACATCGAGTTTAAAAAAAAAATCAAAAAACAACAACACGAACATTGTCCCCTGCTCTCCGTTGAAAGCAGTAGCTGCATAGTCCCGGGAAAGTGACATAGAATTATCCACAACATTAAAAGAAAACAAAAACGAGAGAGAGAGAGAGAGAGAGAGAGAGAGAGAGAGAGAGAGAGAGAGAGAGAGAGAGAGAGAGAGAGAGAGAATTTTAAAAAAGGATGAAAGAAGGCATGCAAAAAAGGTGATATACGCACTGATATCGTATGGCAACCCAAGGCAGATTTGAAGCCTGGTGGTAGGTAAAGTTGTAAGAAAACGAGTACAAGGACATCGTATGGAGATGCAAACTGAGACAAGGCTCTCCAGGACTCGGATCACGCGTCCCCCACGAAGCCTTGACAGTGGAGCTTGTCTAAGCTTGCATCGAGCAGACAGAGAGAAAGAACTGAAGCCACGTTGACACCAGTGTCCATGTCTATTAGTCCAACAACGGCAGTACACTGCGCGCGTCAGCACTGACGAACGTCGCTACCACACCAGTTATGTATAATGATCAACGTCGTCAAGAACTTCCCGTTTTCCCACTCACAGTCAGTGATACTTCATTCCCGCTGTTGGGAAACGTTTTACGTAGAGACTGCAAACTTCGACCGCGGTTTCTGTCATTTCCATATTTCACGTGTACGAAATCGACGGGTCATTGTCTAAACGGGAGCTCTTTCGACGCCTTGGATTGTCCGCTCTAACTTCTACGAAAAGATCCGCTCTAATTTCTACAAAGATCGCGAGACGACTCTTTGATTTCTTCTGTGACCTGTTTACCTTTCATTTCAACACTGGCACGGTGCACGTGCCGAGTCAGAGCTTTGTCACACCGTAAGTCCTAAGAGGTCAAAGCGCATAATTATAATGACAACGCGGTCTATGTAACACACACAATGAAAATCAATTGCAGGAGAAGAAAAGTAACAACAAGAGCAAGGGTACATGAAGTGAAAGGAAACGACGCCCCAGTCTTCAGCAGGTGAGGAAGTATGGGAGTCCTTGCATGTACACAGACTGCACGTTGGTTATACAGTTACAGCGCTAAAGCCAGGCAGAATGGCAACACACCTACAACACACTGAGAGTCGCCTTCGCCTGTTAGTAGGTCTAGCTCTGACACAGTGGCCAGAAGGCTACACAACTGGCAGGGTCAGCACATCACAGCACAGCCCTATAGCACTGACGCTGTGGCAGAGTCGTTAGAGTCCTGCAACTCTGAGACAGCTCTCACGGCACTGTACAGCACGGGCAACAGTCGTCCTAGCGCTACAGGACTGGCAGAGTCATTACACAGCGACAGGAGTCGTTACAGGCTTATAGCACTGACACAGTGACAGGAGTCTTTGCAGCCCTATAACACTGACACAACGACAGAGTGGCTATACAGCTCTGCAGCGCTTAATAGAGACAGTCGTGGCAGCACTACAGAACAGTGTTGACCTAGTCTAGCGGACACCGAGAGAGATCAGCCAGGCCGTGCGGTGACCTGCACAGATGACGCAACACACGCACATACGTCACGCACCGGCACTGGGGCTCACATGTGCACAGCACAGCACAGCACAGCACGGCACAGTCATCGAGATACACCACGCACGTCACACTTCAAGTGGAGGTCACAGAAACACAGACAGGTCAGGTCAGGTACGGTCAAGGTCAGGTTCAAGGACAACCGCCGGCCGGGAAGGCTTTTCGGAGTTATCACTGATTCACTTAGCAGCAGCAGCAGCAGCAGGAGCTGGGTGTGTCCGTTAAAATAGTCCTCGGGAGCAAGCTGCCATTTGCACCGCTGGGATGCGCGCCTCGGACTCCACCATCCTTCTTCAGCTCCGGTCCCGCGTTTCCAGTCTTCACTTCCCCCTCCTCTTCAAACACTGGGAACTCGTGCTCCTTTGCAAGAAGGCCCGACTGCCTGTCATACCCCCCCCCCCCCCCCCTCCCCCTCTCCCCACCCCTCCTCTCCCTCCGCCTCGTCAGTCCGTGTTCTCTTCCCCTGTACGTCTTGTCATTCATTGATCACACAGTGGCACACTGCACGGCTTCACGACTTTGCACGAGGAAGCGTCACAGACTCTGACCACGGTGTGCACGAGCAGCACGGCAGGGCCTCAGCACGGCACTGTACGGACACCACACACTCAGCCAGCGCCGGGCAAACAAGCACAGTCCGCACAGGACCCACAGGTGACGAGCAGCAAGACAAGCGAGAGGAGGAGGAGGAGGAGGAGGAGGAGCAGGAGTAGGAGGAGGAGGAGGAGGACATGGAAGAGGAGGAGGAGGGGTGGGGGGGGGGGGGGGGTGAGAAGGAGGAGGAGGAAGAAGAAGAGGGGGGTGAGAAGATATTCCACCCATCCGTCAGCCAACGTCAATCATCCAGCCATACGGAGCATGGTGTATGTTAAACGGATACAACGGACGACAGATGACGATGGACTGCTTGTCGGGCATAGGCGCTCACTCCTTACCTTTGACGAGGGGCTTAATACTGATATCTGAGGAAGCATTGGGCGCGGGTTTGCCCGTGCTGTTCACAGCAGCAGAACTGGGGGGCTGTTGTTGCTGTTGTTGGACAGAAGACGGCGCCGCGGTAGTCGTTCTGGCACCCATGCCTTTGCTGGCGGTAGTAGTAGTAGTAGTAGTAGTGGTGGTGGTGGTGGTGGTGGTGGAGGAGGACTGCGCCGGCGGCTGCTTGGTGTTGTTGTCGACCTGGGAGTGGGCGCCGCCGGGGGCTTTGGCGGGTGGCTGGGGGGAGGAGGCGGGGGAGTCACCGCCGTCCGCCTTTTCTGCAGGCGGAGGCGGCTGTGTAGCGGCAGTCAGCTGACGTTCCTCTGCATCTGTCGAACGCAACCATCAATCAACAATGTCATCACTGTTCTCGGCAGGTTGCAAAGGCAGCCATGAAACAACAACAACAACAACAACAAAAACCAAACAACAACTTCGCAACTTTGCAAAACAACAACAAACAAACGAACAAACAAAAAAGAAACAAAAACAAACAAACAAAAAACAAACAAAACAAAACAACAAACAAACAAAAAACAAAGGAACAAACAGACTGCTGGCCAAACTGTAACTGGGCAATGCTCGATACAAGTTTCAACTTTTTGCGTTGCCCTGTCAGTGTCTTGCTTGTAAAATTCACAGCCGTGTGCTCAAGAAAATTGTGTTTAAACCAAAACAGCGGACAGTCTGACATTAGGGTAGACTGGGACTGTAGACAAACATCCGAGGTACAGGCAGGACTGATAAACACAAAAACATTGGAAATAACCAGCAACACGCCTATCCGAAACAGCATGGTATACAGACCGACTTTGATCGAGGAATTCATTTCTGGACAGAGTTATAAAAATAACATGGAATAAACCATTCAGAAATAAAGACCGATACATGACGGATAAAACGATAAGGAATAAGCCGAACTAAAACTAACAAAAGGTGGATACACAGACACGCAGACCAACCAGCCAACCAACCATCAGCTATAATAAAACATTACAAAGAACAGACAACCCGAAGAAAACTGGAAACGTTAGGAGCAACAGCCTAAAAGTGGATTGCTTCCCTTAGTTCGTTGCCCGCTTGAAACAGCAAGTGGCCGACGCATGTCGACGCGGTCATAGTCGCAACTGATCAAAAACACCTGGGGCAAGTTCGTCCCGATGTAGTGAAGAATGTCTGCTTTGTAGAACACTGTCATATCTTAATTATCACAAAAGGGAGAGTATGTTTTAAGAACAGACATCCTGGAAAACATCCTGACGAGCTTGCCTCGGATAGAACTCGATAGCTCGAAACCTACCCACCATTCCAAGTCTCGGTTTCCGGCACCTTCCCTCCAAACTCTGCCATAACTGCCGTTAGACCACTGAAGAGGGGCGCTTCTTACCTCCGCACAGCTATCTTCCGAAATCGCCCCTAAAGTCTGACGCATAGTACAGGAGCTGTGTGAGAGTCGAGGTGGCCGTCCTGGGCTGTCCGTCCTAACGAGCCTTCTGGTTTCCGTGGACGGCATTGGTCTCAGCTTGTCCGTAATATGTCAACTGACATCTGAGGACATTAAGCAACACTACCTACCTACCTAAGCTGACGCTGTCAGCGTCTCCATAACACTTGCGAGTGTTCCGAGTACTAATACTGTGCAATAATAGTGTCCACTCAATTAACGCGTGTAAACATCGTAGCGCGTCCGCGACAGGTAAACAAAATAGCTTCGCCTCGAATACAAATAATTTGGTTTATATATATATATATATATATATATATATATATATATATATATATATATATATATATATCTAGCCATATATATATCTGCGTAAGCGTTTTCAATAGTTTTAAAGACACGCTCGATATAGTTCGAGTTGTCCGTAACAAAGTCGCTGCCCTTTGAGCACAAACGAACAACTATCCGTTAGCTGACCGACAGCATGAGCAGTTATGGCTGCGGTTGGAGGATGGATGCCGTGGACCGATGTTTGGAGTTGGAGCCTACCCTTCATCGCTTTCTCCCTCCAGTTGAGCTTGTTGTTCTGCAAGCACTCGACCCACGGCCGCTTCAGCTCGTAACGTCCGACTGAAACAGTTTGACAATTCCAGTGAGAAACATCAGCGTTCGGTACTCCTTTTACTGTGAGTGTCTATATGATAGTGTTGGACTGAGCTAGCAGCTAGTGTGTAGGAATGACTGAGCTAGCAGCTAGTGTGTAGGAATGACTGAGCGAGCTGGTAGTGTGTAGGAATGACTGAGCGAGCTGGTAGTGTGTAGGGATGACTGTGTGAGCTGGTAGTGTGTAGGAATGACTGAGCGAGCTGGTAGTGTGTAGGGATGACTGTGTGAGCTGGTAGTGTGTAGGGATGACTGTGTGAGCTGGTAGTGTGTAGGGATGACTGTGTGAGCTGTTAGTGTGTAAGGGGTGATTGTGTGAGCTGTTAGTGTGCAGAGTAAGCTAGCTGCTAGTGTGTATAAATGAGTAAGCTGCTAGTGTGTAGAAATGAGTGAGCTCCTAGTGTGTAGAAATGACTGAGCTGCTAGTGTGTAGAAATGACTGATCGAGCTGCTAGTGTGTAGAAATGACTGAGTGAGCTCACAGTGTGTAGAAATGAGTGAGCTGCTAGTGTGTAGAAATGACTGAGTGAGCTGCTAGCGTGTAGAAATGACTGAGCGAGCTGCTAGCGTGTAGAAATGACTGAGTGACCTGCTAGTGTGTCGAAATGACCGAGTGAGCTGCCAGTGTGTAGCAATGACTGAATGAGCTGCTAGTGTGTCGAAATGACCGAGTGAGCTGCCAGTGTGTAGACTGAAATGATTGAATGAGCTGCTAGTGTGTAGGAATGAATGAGTGAGCTGCCAGTGTGTAGGAATGACTGAGCGAGCTGCTAGTGTGTAGAAATGACTGAGCTGCTAGTGTGTAGGAATGACTGAGTGAGCTGCTAGTGTGTAGAAATGACTGAGCTGCCAGTGTGTAGGAATGACTGAGTGAGCTGCTAGCGTGTAGAAATGACTGAGCGAGCTGCTAGTGTGTCGAAATGACCGAGTGAACTGCCAGTGTGTAGCAATGACTGAGTGAGCTGCCAGTGTGTAGGAATGAATGAGCGAGCTGCTAGCGTCTAGAAATGAGTGAGCTGCTCATGTGTAGCAATGACTGAGTGTGTACAGAGTGGTGGATGGGAGATAGACAAAGAGACAAACTGTCCTGCTGGGTTCAAAGCAGAGCCACCCTTACACGGAGAGAGCGGGGTACGAGGCGTGTTGGGGCGGGACGACTCCGAAGTGCTGGTGCCCTTGTCTCGCTTGTTCTCGCGGGCCTCAAACACCTCCTCCGAGATGGACTCGTCCACGGTGGCCCTGGACGACTGCTGCTGATGAAGCGGTGTCAGCACCTTCTCCAGCATGTCGCCCATCACCTGGAAACTGGGGTCCACGATGAACTCGATGAAGCCTGCAAAGCCAGAAAGGCGAGGGTGGAGGTTAGTCAATCAGCTGTTGGATGACAACGTTTCGTCACGACCGAACTGGGTCTGTTAGCTCTGTGCGAACCCAAACCCACCTTTTCCATGCTTTATGCTGATTCATCGTATTTTCTTCCCCCTTCTCGTTTCCGCCAGACTCATCACTCTATAGTAATGCATGTATTTAGGGAGAGAGAGAGAGAGAGAGAGAGAGAGAGAGAGAGAGAGAGAGAGAGAGGAGAGGGGTGGGTGGGTGGGTGGGTGGGTGGGTGGGTGGGTGGGTGGGTGGGGTGAGTGAGTGAGTGAGTGAGTGAGTGAGTGAGTGTGTGTGTGTGTGTGTGTGTGTGTGTGTGTGTGTGTGTGTGTGTGTGTGGTGGTGAGTGAGTGAGTGAGTGAGTGAGTGAGTGAGTGAGTGGTGGTGTGTGTGTGTGTGTGTGTGTGTGTGGGGTGTGTGTGTGTGTGTGTGTGTGTGGTGAGTGGTGAGTGGTGAGTGGTGAGTGAGTGATGAGAGAGAGAGAGAGAGAGAGAGAGAGAGAGAGAGAGAGTGTGTGTGTGTTGTGTGTGTGTGTGTGTGTGTGTGTGTGTGGTGGTGTGTGTGTGAGTGTGTGTGTGTGTGTGTGTGTGGTGAGTGAGTGATGTGAGTGAGTGAGTGATGTGAGTGATGTAGTGATGGTGATGAGATGATGTGTTGTGTGTGTTGTGTGTGTGTGTGGTGTGTGTGATGTGTGTGCGTAGGTGTATGTGTGTATGCGTGTGTGTATGTGTGCCCGCGTGTCCGTGTGCAAGTGTGGTCAGGCGCTGGTGGGTGGAGTTACGGGGACGAGCCCATGCGTGTAATTGTGTGCACGCGTGTGCTCACGCGTTTGTGTGTGTAGGGGTGGGGGAGGGGGGAGGAGTGGAGTGGGGGGGGGGGCAAGGGGGAGGGGTGGTGGTGGTGGTGGTGGTGCGTGTGTGCGCGCACCTCAATGAAAACTGCATGGATTTAACAGAAACATCCCCCCTTTAATCTAGCCATTGTTCTGTTAAGCCCTTGTTACAGTCCTGTCCTCACTCCCATGTTTCGGACTCGAAGGACTTCATTAGCGAACGACTGGACGTCAAAATTCCAATTACCTCCCACTTTAATCCTTTGTGAGCTCTGATCTGCTGCCCATCTAGCGTCAATGAAAGAAACTGTCCTACCGATCCACCACATCAGCCATCTACAGATCTCTGCAATCGCCTACCCTGATCTACTATCCATCTAGCGTCGATGGATGGTCCTTTTGTTCCACCATATCATCCATCGACAGGAACACACACACACACACACACACACACATTACACATCCCCCCCACACACCACACACACATTCTTCTCCTCTCTCCTCTCTCTCTCTCTCCTCTCTCTTTCTCTCCTCTCTCTCTCCTCTCTCTCTCTCTCTCTCTCTCTCCCTCCCTCTCTCTCTCTCTCTACCTCCCTCTCTCTCTCTCTCTCCCTCCCTCTCTCTCCCTCTCCCTCTCTCTCTCTGTTCCCGTCCCTCGTCGTGTTATACCCACGTACGTACCGATTTGCGACTCGGCCACCAGGGTGTTTTTTCTATCACAGAGAGGAGAGAAGGGCAGACCCAGCTCCTGCTCCCGGTCACCCTGAAAACAGCAACAGCATGGCAGTCAGTAAATGCAGCGCCTGCAAGCACTCACTACAGGCTATCCGTGCATAGCAACCCTGGTCTCGCAAACAGCTCATTCACCTTACAGCATCTACGCATCAACCATGACGTTCGGAAGCAGTTCACTTTGTTTCCATGTACCAAGCCTGAAATCACAGCTATGCTGCAAATACATGCAGATCCCTAACGCTTGATTTCACTCTATCAATCAATCCCGAAATCAGAACCCCAAAGCATGATGTCAGTCTATTGCTCAACCATGAAATCAGAACTCCAAAGCATGATTTCAATCTTTCGCTCAACCCTGAAATCAGAACTCCAAAGCATGATTTCAATCTATCACTCAGCTATGAAATCAGAACCCCAAAGCATGATTGCAATCTATTACTCAACTACGAAATCAGAATCACAAAGCATGATTTTACTCTTCCAGTCAACCTGAAACCAAACTCAGCCAAGCTGTGACTGTAAGTAAATCCAGCACACAAAAGTACCAATTCACTCTGCCGTCCACCAATCCATAAAACACAAACAACGTCGGCCACCCTACCCTGTATACCCTACCGAAAAGACTTTTTCCAGTATGATGATAAACTGGAATAACCACAATCGAATGTGGCCACCACATGGATGAGTGACCATCAGGTACTAGGCTTTGCGCCCGCCCCCGTAAACCGAGGTTCCCCTCCACCCCCTCCCCCCCTCTTTAGGGAAGACGACGAAATGAACCTTTACGAAGGGATAGCCACAGCACCCACCTTTCCAGTCAGGCCTGTCCGAGTGCAACTCATATCCTAACTTTTTGCGCACAGTTTATACGACACAGGACATGAACTTCAGAATAGTACGTGACACTGGACGCAATCTTTCGAATAATATGTTGCACACGACATAATCTTCAGGATAGTACATAACACACAACATAATCTTCAGGATAGTACATAACACACAACATAATCTTTAGGATAATACATGGTATACGACATAATCTTCAGAATAACACGTGACACAAGACATAATCTTCAGAATAACACATGACACACGACATAATCTTCAGGATAACGCATGGTACACGACATAATCTTCCGAATAATACGTGACACACAACATAATCTTCAGCCAGTACATAATCTTCCGAATAATACGTGACACACAAGATAATCTTCAGGATAATACATGACACACAATATAATCTTCAGGATAATACATGACACACGACATAATCTTCAGGATAATACACGACACACAACATAATCTTCAGGATAATACATGACACACGACATAATCTTCAGGATAATACAGTCGAGTACGGTGAAGAAGAAGAAGAAGAAGAAGAAGAAGAAGAAGAAGAAGAAGAAGAAGAAGAAGAAGGAGGAGGAGGAGGAGGAGGAGGAGAAGAAGAAGAGGAGGAGGAGGAGGAGGAGGAGGAGGAAGAAGAAGATGAAGAAGGAGTATGAGGAGGGGGGAGGAGGAAGGAGGAGGAGGAGACCATGCAGGCAGCGACTGACCTGTCTGAAGAATTCTTCCAAGAGCAAGCCGGTCCATTTCGTGTGGAGATCCCAGTCCTTGGCCGGGTGACTGATGTCGGCACAGTGCAACACTAGCGACAACGCCTTGGACTTCTCGATACTGCACACACACGAAACACACACACACACACACACACACACACACACACACACACACACGTATAATTTTTGTCATTCGTACAAAACTTAAATCTGTCATTTTGTCATTCGTACACACTCAAATCTGTCATTTTAGTCATTCGTACACGCTCAAATCTGTCATTTAAGATGTCTGAACATCAACTCCAATGCAAGATCCATCCCCGACAAGCCAGTATATAATTATGGACACTGGGCGACATTCAGGCTGGACCAGGGTACCAGGTGGGATCAATCTGAGTACAATGTGGGCTCCATCCTGGTACCATGTGATCTGAATCCGGGTACTATGTAGGATACATCTTGGCGCTATCTGGGCTCATTCAGTGTACCATGTGGGCTCTATCTGTGCCCCATATATGGGAACCCATGTTTAAGTTTCGTTTCCCATAAGGGACCGATGTGGTGCCCATTGGCGTTATCCGTATGGGGCCAAGGTGGGAGAACCCACTTTGGGCCAATATGTATACCGATATGGGGATCATAATATAGGCCTGCTAGCTGGGTAACGGCTGGAGGACGTGATCTACGAAAACCACAGTGATATTTAAAAAACACCCAGTCCAGCTGTCTTATGATCAGTCTAAACTATACCACTACAATTTGACACACGTGTGAAACCGACTGCCAGTAGGACCTCGTGGACCTCGGGGGACCCAAACCAGGACGGGTGGAAGCACAACGTTGGCGTGACTTACTTCTCAGGCATACTCAGCAGGTTCTTCATGTTTTTGATCTGCTGGAAGTGGAAGGACATGTCTGTGGCCAGCACCATGTCGATCACCAGTGTCCGGAACTCCCTGCAGCACACATACACAACGGCATCATGGTCACAACAATACAAAATTAAGTACTGTACAGATGGGTAGGGAAATGCGGCCGCAGCTGGCTTTCTCCGTACGTATTTCAGCGACTTCAGTTTCAGAGACAAACAAAACAGAACGAAACAAGCATACAGTAAAACAAAATCAGGGCACTGGTTCGCTGTCCCTTTGATATCGCTGTACACTCCTCCTCCCATCCTTCCCCTCGGAGTCCCTACCTCAAAGTGAAATTTTCTCGTGTTTCGGAACGCCAACATGCATGTGATGTAATGTAATGTAAAAGAGTATTTTAGGGCGCAGTCATCCTAGTTTCAGAATTTTCATCGTGCCTTTGGCTTTTTTTTAACGTTTTTTTTATCGACAAGCAGTTCATGAAAATATGGTCACTGCCTTGGCGTTCACAAACTCAAACAACACTGTAAGCACATTATGTTTGCTGTTTTTCGGCATTTGTGTGCTTGAGGCACTCTACCGAAAACTGGAGGAGACGATAATGACTTACTGCAGCCCTGGTCAGCAATCTGGACAAATAAATCCATGGCTGTTGGCTTAGTTCAGCTCCCACCTACATAAAGCTGGACAAGACAACATTGGATCACTGCAACCCTGACGTACATAAAACTGGGCCCAATGACGATGACTTGACATAAGGCTGGACAAGGTAACGTTGTCTTACTACAACCCCGACCTCCACAAAACAGACCAGACTAGACAAAGTTCACCTGACTTACGGCTGGACAAAATAACGTTGGCGTACTTCAACCCCACCTCCACAAAATAGACCAGACTAGACAAAGTTCACCTGGCTTAGGGCTGGACAAGTTAACGCTGTCTTACTGCAGCCTCGACCTCTACAAAACGGACCAGACTAGACTTATTTCACCTGATTTAGGGCTGGACCAAACAACGTTGGTTGACTGCAGCCCCAGCCTCCACAAAAAATGGACCAGACTAGACAAAGTTCATCTGATTTAGGGCTGGACAAAGTAAGGCTGGCTTACTGCAACCCTGCTGATGAGGTTACCTGAACTCCTCCTTGCTGAGATTGCTGACGATGTTGTTCTCATCCTCCCTCAACATGCGGAAGGCAGAACTGATGTGGTGGTTCTCCAGCACCGCGCGGTCATTGTACAACATAGCCACTTCAGACCTGTCAACATACAAATCAACACTGCAGTGATACAACATGACTACTTCAGACCTGTCAACATGTGAAATCAATACTGCAGTGATACAACGTAGCCACTTCAGACCTGTCCACATACAGATCAACACTGCAGTGATACAACAAAGCTACTTCAGACCTGTCAACATGGAAATCAATACAACATAGCCACTTCAGACCTGCCAACATACAAATCAACACTGCAGTGATACAACGTGGCTACTTCAGACCTGTCAACATGCAAATCAATACTGCAGTCTTACAACACAGCCACTTCAGACCTGTCAACAATCTGATCAATACAACACAGACACCTCAGACCTGTCAACAGGTGTACAAATAAATGCAGTCTTACAACACAGCTGTTTTAGTCCTGTCAACACACAAATCAATACTGCACTGTTATGATATAGCCACTTCAGACCTGTCAATATACAAATCAATACCTGCAGTGTTACAACATAGCCACTTCAGACCTATCAACACACAAATCAATATCTGCACTGTTACGACACAGCCACTTCAGACCTGCCAACATACAAAATCAAAACTGCACTGTTACAACATAGCCGCTTAAGACCTGTCAACATACAAAATCAATATCTGCACTGTCAACATACTAAATACCCCCTGTAGTGTTACAACATAGCCACTTCAGACCTGTCAACATAAAATCAATACCTGCACTGTTACAACATAGCTACTTCAGACCTGTCAACATACTAAATCAATACCCCCTGTAGTGTTACAACATAGCCACTTCAGACCTGTCAACATAAAATCAATACCTGCACTGTTACAACATAGCCACTTCAGACCTGTCAACATACAAATCAATACCTGCACTGTTACAACATAGCCACTTCAGACCTGTCAACATACAAATCAATACCTGCACTGTTACAACATAGCCGCTTCAGTGTTACAACATAGGGAAGGCAGAATTCAGGCGGTGGTTCTCCTGAATTTTAATCTGATACACATTCATACGTTAACAAAAGGCGAGGATGGACCACAGGAGGAGAACAACCTTAACTAGCTAACAGCTAGACTACTGAAGTTCAATGTTATTCAATTAGGTAAAAATAAACCCCATCCCCCTGAATGTCCTTGCATATATTATTATTATTGATCGCTTTTATATAGCGCTGTTCTCCGCTGTTGAGCAGACTCACTGCGCTCGCATGTGATTCTACATGAGTGAATAGCTTTTTATAGCGCGTTTTTGAATATCCACCGAAGTGGTGTACTTACAGCGCTGGCATGGCTGGTGCCACAAGAAACTGCTGCCATCTCGGCGCGTTCTGTGTACACCATACAACCATGCACCATGTCACTTCATGCAAAGCCACATACGTAAGGTGTATGCGTGTTTAGCTGTAACCTGCCACCTGCACTTTTGGCAGATTGACCGGGGTCTTTTACGTGCTACTGCGGTAAGACGGGGGTGGAACGGATACCGAAATAATATATGAACTGGGCAAACGCCTGGACACGAATGCTTCATAAGCTTCATCAGTCTACACGGTCTACCGTGCACAAAACGTTGGTGCATGCATAATGAAGAACAAAACGAATGCCAGCAACACACAGAAGACCGGTTACCATGGTACAGTCTCAAGACCCACGCGAAGAAGGGTCGTACCACTGTCAGGAGAAACCCGTCGGTAAGGCACCTCGACTCTGACACACAATTCAACCTCCACATAAAGAGAAGGGAGGCAAGACCTAGGAAGGGGGTAAAGGAGGTGAGAAGGAAGAGGCACGGCGACCAAACAAATGAAGACCCACCCACCCCTCCCCTAACCCGGGGTTCCGTTGGCAAAGTGAGCCGAAGGTACATGTACTCGTGTGATGGGGAAGTTCAGTCCGAATCCGTTCATATTAACTGTCCCTTGCTAGACCTGGCTGCCACCGGGTTCCTCCCCGGGGGACCGTCCTCGAGGGATGAGGGCTGGGGGGAGGTGAGTGGGGGCGAGCAGACGATCGATACACCGCGAGACGCGGGGACAGGGTTGCAGCAAGGGAGGGAAATGCATATAACTAGCAGCTGACAATGCAGCGGAAAAGCGAGTAAGCTACTCTACTACTGAATTGGACACAACCCGCCCGCCCACCTCCCAGCTGGCAAAGTGCCTGAGAAATCTGTTTTCGTGAAACTGGGCAAATTCCGGCCACTACCGGCCAGATTCTTGGTCGGAGGCCATGAGGACTGCTGCGAAATTATATGTATTTTTCTCTCGGTATTTCCACATGTACTCAGGATTATTGCTACACAGAAAAGTTATCCCCCAAGATTTTCTCCTATCCGGAGCATAACATACAGCACCGTTGTGACGAGAAAAGTGGACGTTGTTGCCCGAATTGTGAAATCCTGACCAGCTCCCGGTGATCACTGGTAGCTGACCTACTTTGTCCGCGCAGCTTCCTCCTGGAGTGTCCACTGAACCTTTGCTGCCGCATCTTTCTTCCTCTTTCTATGGCGTCGCTATATTCCTGATGATGACTGCACTCTCAAAACTGAAGTTAAATACCGCATTTCCCTTCAAAGGAGGTGGGTGGGATCGGGCAATGTAAACCGCGAGTCCTGCAATTTGCTAACAATTCACTGTAGTGGGTGTCCATAGCGGGGTACAATTTCGAACAATCTGGCGTGGGTGCTTGGGGAAATACACGCGCGCGCGCGCGACGCGCGCGCGCGCACACACACACACACACACACACACACACACACACACACACACACACACACACACGCACGCACACGCGCTCTCTCACACACACACGCACACGCACTCACTCACTCACTCACACACGCACGCACGCACGCACGCACACAACAACAACAACAACAACTGTGATTTTTGATATTGCCATAACAACACTCCGTGGTTTTCGTCTCATCAGAAAGACAATTAGCTGAGTCATCCTCTCAAAAGACCTGGACGAGAGAGAAACCCTACAGCTCTCGATGCCGACTCCAAGGCCGTCCATGCTTGGCCTCCGGTCATCTACCGGACCTGTTCCTTTCACTCGGGCATTTGTGGACCACTTCGGGGAAACCGCAGTGATGACTGTATAGGCATACAGACTCTAGGCGAGCGCACAGAGTGATTATATTATTATATTCCATCACAGGAGGTCAACGCTCTAAGAATGGGTTCTGGCAGGTCTGGCGGTATTATGGTATGCCAGGGCGTCGACTGTGAAAGGGACGACAAATAATTTGTGAATGCGTTTATCCTGTATATGTCCAAGGATCTACCAGAAGGTGTTGTAGATGCAGCTAAGGGAAGTCTAGAAATATGTTTGGTAACACACAGAAATTGTTTGCACAGTTTGGATTTGTTTTGTTTTTTGCAGTTGTTGTGGGGGTGCAATGGCCCCCCCCCCCCTCCTCAGACAAACCACCGAATTGGACGCCATCAGTGTTCACTTGAACCGGAGAAGGGGAAATGCACGGGCATATTGCAGAAGATTCAAAGTTTTGATTTCGGCACCAAAAATAGAAAGACATCTAGCACGCGTAATTGAAAATCTTGCGACACGTACCCTACTTGAACGTTCTGAGAATAGCACCAGGAAACGTTGTGGCCTTCGTTTTTATTGCAATAACTCTTGCCCAGCACAGGCAAACAATTCGGATCAAAACAGCTCCATCTTGTGACGGTGGACGAACAAAAACCACCAAAGACAGAAAATGCAAGATTTCTTGGCGCGTTGCAACTGTTTGCGATTTCCGTGTTTATGCATTAGCAGTGAGAACGAGCGCTTTAACCTACTTACAAAACACACGCAATCACACCCACACACAAAAGACCATTAAGTATACTTACGATGTGTTGATGTGAAAGTTATTGGTGGTGCCTGTGTGCTCATAGTCGTGAATCAAGGCAGCGATGATGGTGGCAAACACTTCCAGGTCCGTCAGCCAATGCTGAAAAAATCATGCCACAGCTCCAGTCAGGGTGGTCAGTGACACACACCACACCACTCTGTGTCAGTCCGTGGTATCACACCAGTCTGTGTCAGTATGTGTCACATTTCACACCTGTCTGTGTCTGTCAGTAGCAAGCACCATGTCAACTTGTGTCAGTCTGTGGCATCAGACCAGTCTGTGTCAGTCAGAGACATTACACCAGTCTGTGTCAGTCAGTGGCATCAGCGACACGTATCACACCACCACGCCAGTACGCGTTCATCAGTAGCAAAACTCCGTAAGTCTGTGCTAAACAGCGACATGTATCGCACCATGTTGCGTCAGGCGCTTGTCTGTACCAGTCAAAGAAGGAACACCTCAGTGCCCACTGCAGTCAGTCTGACAGTGTAACAACAGACCACAATCCAAACACATAAAAGGTTCAAAAGAACGCTCAAGCAGACGAGGAACACACCACAAAGTCGCTATGAAAGACACAACAACCCCCCAATTCACTACCCAAAACCTGGTCTCACAGAGAAGTGTATACATATGCGTATTTATTCACGGGGCACTCTGAGAAAGCCACGTGACTAGCCAGCGACTCACTCACCGCTAGGTGGCTCTGGGAGAGGACGTAATGGACGGTTTGGGCAACGTCGGCCCCGTGCACAAGGTTGTGGTAGGGGTTGCGGAACTTGCTGTAGCCTGCCTCCACGGCGTAGAGGAAACTGTCCAGGACCTGGGTGTTGATCTTGAACTTGGTGATGAGGTCGTACTTCTGCAGCAGCTCGTAGCCTACGTACTTGAGGCAGTGGTTCTCCGACGCCTCGTTTACCGAGAACACGTTGAAGGACCAGTCATCCAGGTTCTGGGGAATGGAATACAGACCAAGCACAGTTACCCTGGGGAATTCATTCGGTAGCTGTGAAGATAATATAATACAGCCCGTGTATTAGGATATCGCGAATAAAACACAAAAAGGCGCGCGCGCACACACACACACACACACACACACACACACACACACACACACACACACACACACTGTTATAAATCTGTAGAATGCGCTTTAAATGTAAATCTCTCTCTCTCTCTCTCTCTCTCTCTCTCTCTCTCTCTCTCACACACACACACACACACACACACACACACACACACACACACACACACACACACACACACACACACACACACACACACACACACAGGCCGAACAGTTTTAAATGGGTTTGATGAAAGCTTATAATTAAAGGACTACGAAGAAGTGAAATGGGGAGAGGTGGGATTGAGGGTGGGGGGAGGCGGGTGCACAAAGTTGACTTGACGGAAGGCCAAACAAACCATAAAAAGGATGAAGCTTCGCTGTGCACTTTGGAATGATGTTCAAGTTGGGAAGAGAAAACGAAATGTCGAGGAAAGGCCTAAGGTTAATAAGGCTATCATAAAAGATGATAAAACACTATGAAGTTTAGGACAGGATACTCTCTCTCTCTCGCTCTCTCTCTCTCTCTCTGTATCCCACTATCTCTGCGCGCGCGTGGGTGTATGTATTTCATTCACTGTAACTCATCAGTTCTCCTTCCTATGCGTGCGTGCGTGCGTGCGTGTGTGCATGCATGCGTGCGTGTGTGCGTGCGTGTAATTCATTGTAATTCTTACAGTGTGTGTGTGTGAAAATGTACTACCCCCCCCCCCCCCCCCCCCCCCCCAACACAAACACACACACCCTGAACCCCTGCGCAGTGAACATGTATATTTTTGCGTGGCATTTGTTTGTTTTGATTTTTTGATTTTTTGCACGCACATTATAAATTATCATTCATTCAATCCTGCACATGTAGCGTTGGCGCCTTGCTAGGCCTCACCTTCAACAACAACAAGACAGGCGGCGGCACGTGCAGCCCCACCGAGCTGGACATCCGTCTGTATATCCTGCACACCGCCAGGTCACACACCACAGCGTTAGGCACATCGTCAAACTCCACATCACCATTGCACTCAAACAGCGCTATGTATAGCGTCAATGATTAAACAAACAATAAAAAAAAAATATACAAAATCCCAAACACAGATTTACCTGCTTTATGTCAAGTTCCTTACCCCTCCCGTTTCGACTAATTCATTTGTTCGCACATACGTTTTAAGCACAAAGTAATTTGCAAGCCCATACATTTTTTTTTTTTAAAGGATCACAGTGCCAACATTTATTGATGACACTGACAAGACCAGCCTCAAATATGTTCCCATAACTTTCGTAGTTTTCTTACCACCCCCCCCCCCCCCCCCTCCAAACCAAGAAAAATAAAAACAACAACAACCAGCAACATATGCTTCTTTCCTTCTAAACCAACTATATAATTTAAATAGCAGTTTAATCTCTAGATGCACTCGAAAAACTGCGCAAAACTCTACCCTGACGCCCCCAAAATTTGAACACTTGGTTCCATTTCCGGTTGGTTGTGACGCAAAAACCAGCGGGATTGCGCGAGATCGCTTGTTTGTCACATAGCAGCTACGTTTCTTCGAACTTCACTTGCTGAGAGTGAATTTCCGGTCGCTCATTGCCCAAATCAAACGGGAGACGGGATGGCGGGGGACGGAGGGGGGTGGGGGAGGGTTGGGTGGACGGCACGCCTTAAGGTTGTAGCTATGTGAAGATCGGGGGTGAGGATGGGGTGGAGGAGGTTTGGGGGACGGGGGTATTTTGTTGGATCTGGAGCCTTTTTTTTCTCTTTTTTTTTTTTTAGCACGAACGTGTCGCCTAGTGCGTTCTGGCATCCGTTTCTACAATCCTCTACCCAGGTTAGATCACGATCAGTGTTAGGCTCCAAGATGCGATAGGAAGAGGTTGAGAGAGAGAGAGAGAGAGAGAGAGGAGGAGAGACGGGGGGGGGGGGGGGGGTAGTGTTACTCTTGCCCCTTTGTGTGTGTGTGTGTACAGATACACACACACACAAGGCTTAAGTGGCATCACGAGTAAATAACCGCATATCCTTTTTTAAATTTTCTCCCAATCTAAAATCGAATCGTCTTTGGCACGATTCAGCAAGTCAGTCTGATCAATTACGGAGTAAAACTCACGCTAAAACTGACGGGGAAGGAGAGCTGGCAATTTCAGCACGTGAGAAGGAACATATATATATATTAAACTGAAGAAAAAGATGAAAAAAAGAAAGAAAGAAGAAAAAAGAAAGAAAAAGAAGAAAAAAGAAAGAAAAGAAAAAAGAAAGAAAAAGATGATGAAAAAAGAAAGAAAAAGATGAAAAAAGAAAGAAAAAAAAAAAGAAGAAGAAGAAGAAGAAGAAAGACCGGTGCTGAGAGTGACGCGGAGGACACCGTGTTCCAGCATTTGCCCCCAGCGTCCCCAGCTGCTGAAGCAGAGTGCGTTATTATGTCCTCTCGGCAATGACTTTTCCATCGATTTTGGCCCGCGGACAGCCCGACGTGCAACGCTTGACGGAAAGACAATGGCCGGGACCTGGTGTGGGAGACGTAGTTTTTCCTTTTCTGTGCCAACCGTTACGTTTAGCGTTTCCAGCTGGTTCGTTCCTTAGACTTGTTTTCACGCACACGAGTCAGGAGAGGTACTGGCCCAGGTCCGAGATCCCGAGGGGTGGGCGTTTGGGGTAGGGAGGAACTCTACAATACCTAACTCTATACTGCCACCATCCAAAATAGTTGTGCAATAAGACGGTTAGGGATGAGAGGCATTTTAATGTTTCACGTCGGTGGGGGGGGGGGGGGGGGGGGGGCGGGGGCTCTACTAGCGTAACACTATATTTGTGCAATAAGATGGGTAGGGATGAGAGGCCATTTTAACGTTTCACGATCGGGGGTGGGGTGGGGCGTGGGGAGGTTGGGGGGGGGGGGGGGGGACTCTACAACACCTAACTATACTGTTCTCCCCCCCCCCCCCCCACCCCCGAAATATTTGTGCAATAAGATGGGTTGGGATATGAGGCATTTTAAAGCTTCACGAACTGTTGCGGGCAAAGTCACAATGCTGTGGACGTAAACCACAACTTTCAAAGATAAAAGGGGGCCTTAGCAGGGAATGGAACCGACGTCGTCTGCTTACAAGCCTAACGCCTTACCGCCAGGCCCCATCGGCTCAACTGCGTTGCTAGGCACAACGCCATGACAACTACCATTCCTAGCTCGTCGATGGCCTTTCTTTTAAAACAGTATTAGCCGAGAAAGGGGCGGGAGGGGAAGGAGTGGAGGAGTGGGGGTGGGGGCGCGGGGGGGGGGGCTTTGGTTTTGTTATTGAACCCTGCATTTACATTTTTCAAGTTTGGTGACGCGCGAATGCTGTCGAAGGATAGCCTGTTCATTTAATTCACCATGGTTGCATAAGATGCTGAGGACAAACCCTGGGGAAGCCTGGCTTTTTCATTTCTCAGACGATATAATCTTTCGACGCTGACCCTCTTTTTTGTTTTTCTCTCTCTCTCTCTCTCTCTCTCTCTCTCTCTCTCTCTCGTTTCCCCCCCCTCTTTCGGAGAACGTTTGTGCATGACGCAGACAAAACGTGGACAGCATACGTGTGTCTCCACGTTGAGCTAATACAATGACATCTGCAGCGAAGCCATCCCGTTCTTAGCCAAGCTTTAGATTTGCTTGTCAACCCCACCGATCAGTGACTAATTAGCTACCAGCGAAACCCTCCACCCGCGAAAGATGAGGATGCGATTCTCCATCTGCATGACCCTCTCCGATCAGTATCACTAGGGACAACACGGTGGCGGAAGGGTCGAGGAACAATGGAGCGAAACGCTCAACCTGCCCGTGTGTACCCAGTTCTATAATCAGACGGTTCGCCATTTTGTCGGTGTCGCCAGAACTAGTCAAGTAGCCCCGCACACGCTCATTAGCTGCGTTGCTAGGCAGAACGCCATGGCAACCACCATTTCCATGCAAACACAAATAGTAGGTGGTCCGGGGGACAGGAGACGTGATGGGCAGATTGCCGCTAGTTGTGTGTGTATATATATTTCAGCTAGAGCGCCTCGCTTCTCCAATGGCAAAGCAGAGCTGCGTGGCCCAATAGCGTTGTTTGAGAGCACAAAAATCAAAGTTAGTGATAATGCGTCTCAGTGCGAATAAAACACGAAGACGTGAACTAAAAGATCTCTCTCTCTCTCTCTCTCTCTCTCTCTTTGAGTCTTATTCGAGTTTCGTCAGACGAAAGGTACTGGACGCTCATATTCAGTGATGGTGTAAAAAATTACCAGCACTACTGTTTTTGCTATAAAGAAAGAAAAAGAAACAGGATTTAGACACTACTGCAAAAAGAGGTTGAGAGAAGGAGCATCGGCTGGTTGGGCGAGGAGGGAGGGGGTCCTTAAGACTACATTCAAAACTGTAGCTAGATGCGACGGACTGGGGCGGGGGAGTGATAGAAGGGGTGGGGGAGGTGCAAAATCGATTATCTTAGTAGTTGGTTGAGTGTTGCTTTACGTCCACAGAAACCGTAGGTTTATTAGGGACGGGAGCCCAGGACGTCCACTTCGACTTTCACACAGCTCCTGAACTCTATATCTTAGTAAAATATGCGTTCATTTTAATCAGTTGTGGGAGATGCGTCCGTGCATGCTGTGTATTTTTGTGCGTGAGAGAGAGAGGGGTGTGGGGGTGTGGTGGAAGTGGGGGTGGGGGTGGGGGAGGGGGGGGGGCAGCGAGAGGATAGGCGGATTGGGGGGAGGTGAGGTGGAGGGGAGGGGTGGGGTGGGGGGTGAGCTGCTGGTTCTGGGCAAGTCGGGAGTAAATTCGCTCTTGCTCAAAAGCACCGTCGAGTCAAGAGGTGACGTTTAGTCCGACAGTGACGGGCGTCTCAGTCCAAACTATTATCTCCGCGTACCGTAGAGCCAGCACAGTGTAATGACACAGTTGTTAGATCAGCCAGCCGATTACACAGCGACAGCACTGGCCGCCAGATGCTAGCAGACGCCAGAAGGGCACGCTATATATTATAGACTTCGGATTGACAGCTACCAATGTGGCAATCTCAGCTGCTGAACAGCAGTGAGGCTGTGGACACAGTGTGGCACAACACAGCAGTTATCACAGGACCTATAGGACAGGAAGGGCACGTTATATAGACTTCGGATTGACAGCTACCAATGTGGCAATTTCAGCTGCTGAACAGCAGTGAGGCTGTGGACACAGTGTGGCACAACACAGCAGTTATCACAGGACCTATAGGACAGGAAGGGCACGTTATATAGACTTCGGATTGACAGCCAGCAATGTGGCAATCTCAGCTGCTGAACAGCAAGGAGGCTGTGGACACAGTGTGGCACAACACAGCAGTTATCACAGTACCTATAGCGCAGTATAAAGTACTCTGTCTCTTACAATGTATGTGTACCTTATGTTTATGTATTATATTGTGTGTTATTTTACTGGTATCTTTTATACAGCCGTAAGGCAAATTTCTATGTTATTCATAGACAATAAAGACTCTGCATTCTGTATGTAATGCCATTTTGCTTGTGTCCTTACCTCTGGGTTTTAGAATCTAAATAAGACTTTGTTGACGGAATGCGGGTGTCCTCCATCTAACCCATACCTGCTTTAAATGATACCTGGCTACGGAAAACAACAACAACTGGGGAATCTGAGAGTCTTGGAAGCGATTTTTCTTGCTCAGAATCGTTAACATTCAAAGTGAATCGATAAACCCAAAACCACATCAAAGGCAACACAAAAATCCCCGAGATTACCTTCCTCGTACAGTTTCTCGAACTCTGTCATTATGGTCATCTTTTAACCAGACTGCTGTTCGAGATATCAAATGTGTACTCGTAAAACAAGAGAGAGAGAGAGAGAGAGAGAGAGAGAGAGAGAGAGAGAGAGAGAGAGAAGAGAGAGAGACAGAGACAGAGACAGAAGACAGACAGACAGACAGACAGACAGACAGAGACAGACAGACAGACAAACACAGACAGACGATAAAAGTGCCGATTTCAAACGTGATTCCATTCTTTTCACCAACCCTCCCTCTCTAAGCGTGCAGTGCACCAGCGCGCCACCTACCGGTCCACCATGATGCCGGCGCGGATGGCGTGGGCCACGGACCGGAAGCGAGGCTTCTCTTCCCCGCGCCGCTTCATGTTGGACATGGAGCGCGTGAAGGTCAAGGCCAGCCAGTCGCGCACTTCCGTGGGCACCGCGTCTGGCTCCACCTCGCTCAGCTCGTCGTCCTCGTCGCATAATCGTCTGCAACAGGAAAGTAGGTCAAAGTCACAATCACAATCGGAAAGGGGTCAAGGTCACCGCGGAGGTCGGCCTGTGTCAGCAAAGAAACAAAATAAATGGCATCAATGTCATGATGAATTGATGATCCGGATCGGGGTGTGTGGTGCGGGGGCGGGAGGACGTGGCGGGGTGCGGGGGTGGGGGAGCGGGGAGGGGGGGAGGGGCGGGGAGGTTGAGTCAACAGGAGGTTCTAGTCTAAGACTGTGCATCACCACAGATGGACGTTAAATAGGAAACATGTAGGGAGAAAAACAAAGCATAAAGAAATGGATATTCATGATGCATACAAAACTTACAGGCACTTCATGTGGTGTTTCTGTTGCTTTTGTTGTTTCAATTTCCAATAATCTTTGAGGTAAGTAAGTATGCTGGTGTTTTACGCCCAGTCAACCGGTGCGGTTATATCAGGGCGATAATCTTTGAGGTAATCGTTCCCGATTCATGTTGCAATGAGAGAAATGTGCTGGTCAAATAGTAAATACGAGCTGATACACATTCAGTGGAAACAACAATTACAGTTTGGTTGCATATGACTGGAAAGAGAGGTCAAGATTATTTCGCTGACATTAAGTTTTTCGGAGTGGTCTTGGCCTCCGTGTTGTACCGTCTGCATGCGTGGCTACAGTGTTTGTTCCCTGTTGTTTTTGGTCTACTCCTTCATGATGTGGGAAACTTTCGTTTGGTGGACACTTTGTGTCCCTGCACCTCTCCGTTTGATGCTGCTATGCGCTTTTGTTGCAACGAGGCTTGCTGTGTTGAACAGTCCGTTACCCTTGGTTACTGCCACTGAGTTCATCCGCGCCGTGCTCGTCGCCCGTACAGAATGACAACTTGTGAGGAGAAATGCTGTTGGCCTAATGTGAGCGAAGAATCGACTCCGTCTGTTCCAGCAGGCAGCTCTTCTCTGTGTCCAATGAACTGTCAGGTAAACCACGACCCCCCCCCCCCCCCCCAATCCGGTGTCTCTCGTTCAGTACTGCCACAGCATTTTTGTGACTTCTTTTCCAGCAAAATTAAGACATCTACGTGATGATTTGGACTGTCGTAGCCTACATATGAACTGCCTACATTTGCTGAGTATGATAGCCCCATGCTTAGTCGTTATGATTCAATTACAGGGAAGGAGATTCATGAGCTGACTGTTCAGTCGCCAACCAAGAGCTGCATGTTGGACCCTGTCCCATCTTACCTCTTCAACAATGTCTTGATGATCTGATGCCGCTGATAACTGCTATTGTCAACGCTTCTCTTTCAACAGGTGCAGTCCCTAAGCAGTTCAAGCAAACGGTCGTTATACCACTCTTGACTTGATAGAAATAATCTGAAGCACTTTACATCAGCGTCCAACCTGCTATTTTTTCAAAGTTTCTTGAGAATGTTGTTCTGAGACAGCTTTAAAAAAAAATCCCACTTGTCTGAAAACAGTTTCTTGGAAATGCGTTGTCTGCCTAGAGGAAGGATCACAGAACGGAGACTGCTGTGCTGAGTGTCCCTGACTGCCTGTTAGTGACGACAGGAGAGGCTTGTCTCTCTGATTGCTTTACTGGACCTCGGCGCAGCATTCGACACGTTTGATCACTCCATTCTTCTGGAAAGGTTAAAGGTGACTTTCGGAGTTCGGGGCGTTGCTCTTGAGAGGTTTGCATCCTATGTCCATGATCGTAGTCAGTCTGTTATTGTTGATGGCATGGCGTCTGTTCCTAGCCCCCTTGTGTATGGAGTACCCCAGGGTTCTGTTCTGGGGCCTGTTTTCATTGTGTTCACACTGTACTCCCAATCTCTGTCGGAAGTAATTTCTGATCGCGTGTGCAATTTTCACAAGTATGCTGACGATACGAAGTTCTTCCACAGACTTGCACCGCCTGATAAATTTCGTTCTGTCCAGTCAGGCATTCAGACAAGTACTGATGATGTTTTGTCATGGATGAACAGCAATAAGCTCATGTTGAGTACTGACAAAACAAAAACAATGGCTGTTCAGCGCTTCATTTCGTTCCAGGCTGGTAGACTGGCAGACTGATTCGGCAGACATCGGGTGTAGAAATATCCCCTTGAAAATGTCTGTTAAATACCTCGGAGTTCAAAATTGTCCAGACTCTCGCCATGCAGGATCCAATCAGCAGCGTTTGTTGCGCATCTTTTCTTTTTTTCTTTTTTTCTTTTTTGAATTAAGACGACTTGCGTCGATCCAGCCGTATTTTTCAAAAAGCACTTCTGTCAGACTTGTCGCTGCTTTGATAACCTCCCGTCCTGATTACTGTCACTCAGTCTTGGCCAGTCTGCCTGCAGAACAGCTTAATACAGCGATAGGTCGATTACAGAGGGTTCAGAACAGTGCAGCACGGCTTGTTCCGAAGAAAGGTAAGCGAGTACAAGACAGCAATTTTTTTGCGTACCGTCACTTCGACGGTACACTCCCTTCTTACCTTTCAGCTTCGCTCTGCACATACCAAACTTAACGCACCCTCCGGTCCTCAAGCCAGAAGTTTTCGAAAATTCCAAAACGTAATTTGAACTCTTTGCTGAGCGCTCGTTCAGTTCCGTTACTCCATCTGTCTGGAATTCGTTGTCTTCCAGTCTGCGAAATATCCCCACTCTGTCTGGGTTCAAAACCCAGCTCAAGGCTTTCCTCTTTAGACAGGCCTTTTCACAAACCTAGCTAGACCATTCCTGTGACAATAGATAATGTGTATGCCAAAGTGTATATGTGCGTGAATGGGGTGTGCTAGCGCATTGCGTTTTGGTTTGTTTTTAAATCTGAGAGAGAGAGAGAGAGAGAGAGAGAGAGAGAGAGAGAGAGAGAGAGAGAGAGAGAGAGAGTACTGCCAAAACACTCGCCTAAATGACAAACTCCCTTTGATGGAGAGAAGAGATGCGCACGTATGCACACACACACACACACACACACACACACACACACACACACACACACACACACACACACACACACAAGCTAAGGCCATTACAGACACACTCGTCACCGAGTGAAATACAAATGACATGAACACAAGCATCATCTTCCACAACTCTATCACGTTTATACATATTCTAACTAGAGACGAGTTGGCTGAAGTTAACCAGAACTACGACAGTGAAGATGCCAAATGTAAAAGAGATAAAGACATGAAAAACATCTATATATATATCATTTACAGCAAAATACAAAGCTAAACAAATCACACTGGGATCAGACACCAAACAAAAGGTGCAAGAGACTACAAACGTTCACGTGTTGCTTGATTTGCTGTATGTATCAGATAACCCACCACTATGCTTTATAATAAATAAATGCGGAATTTATCAACGCTATGTCTCTGTAACACATTTTGGGTGGGTGGGGTAGGGGTGGAAAAGGCAGGAAGGGTTTCAAGATAAAGACTGTCCACTGAACCGTGGAAGAAAGCTGATACTCAGCCTGAAACATGACGTCGTATGTATCTCACTCAGAACCTCCTCTACAAACGATGATAATCACCCCCAAAGGGTAATACAACCAATAAACACACCTTTAAGTTTAGTTTATACTGGAAAACAGCAACAAAATACAGCAAATCGTTGCAACGCCACACACATGTACAACTACCAGACACACATTCGTGTTTAAAAACCACGTTAACTCACTACACACACATACATAAAATATTCAGAGTATTGATGATGCTGTTAGTATTGTCGTATGAGGAACAGCTCCAACAACTTATGATGATGATGTCCCGTGTCAGTTTCAAACCACAGCAGTGAAAAGTATTCGTGTGCTGCACAAACCCGCTACACACACAAACATTTTTTTTTTTTTTTCAATTCATTTGTTAGCATTACCAGATACAATCACATCAACCTTTATGGACAATGAGTGTTGCCACACCAAACCATTTGACAATCCTATTGCAGAGTAGTATTTGGCAACTGCTACGGGTGAAACTCGTCTGTAAACTGATCTGAAGTGGGAGATTTCGGTCTCAACGTCATCACACAAAACCTTTACACCAATGAATAAAGACGAGATGCAACATATGCCACAGCAAAACACTGTTAGTATATTTTTGTATGCGGAACTAGCGGCTACGCTCTATATAAAACTGAGCTGACACAGTAACATACTCACCCGCTTCAGAACATAAGACGTATCGAGTTTGGAGAGAACAGTTTAGTAATTCTGTTTGACGTTTATTTGTAGAAATGGTGTTAAGTAAATAAACAGAGATATCAGATGAGTTAATAAATTCTTGTCAGCACTGATACATGTCAGCCAGGACACCTATGAGATCTAAATCACTACTTTAAAAAATAAATATAAAAAAATATAAAAATAACCCATATGCTGAAATACGCTAATTTTCAAAACGTGTTTCAAGCAATCATCATTTCATTTCAAATACAACTAAAAACTAACGAAGTCCATTCCGTGTTCCCTTTGGTAACAGCCATGCAGTGTGTCTGTGGCAGCAAGGGAACACCGGCAAGAACGCCAGAGGCAGACGCAGGAAAGTCCGTGACAAGCGTAATTAACTGGCCACTGACACTGAAGTCAGTACTGAAGGTCTATAGACTACAGCTGCGGGGAAAAAAAAGATGTGTGCATAACCCTGCACGTCCCTGCAATTCAGAAGGGATTTACCCTGTAAATCGTATCAAAACAGGGAGGTGAGAGTGCTCCACTGAAAAGTCATCGCCCGGAAACAGCCCATGAGCTTTTTTAGACACGAATGCGGTGCATAGGATGGTGAGAGCATGGACCGACTCTGTGTGTTCATGGATCGGAAAGACTGTATTGGTTCATGGACATATTATATGGCTGACTATATTTCTGCTGCGGCTTTCAGCTTTGACGTGGGATTACTATATGCTGCCCCAGAAAACTAAAAGAACAACCATCACCCCTGCCCCCTTCCACCGCCCCATAAAAAAGAAAAAAGAATCGAAAACAAAAACAAACAAAAAACCAAAATAAAAAGGGGAAAAAAGAAAGAAAATTAAAAAGGAGAGAGAGAGAGAGAGAGAGAGAGAGAGAAGAGAGAGAGAGAAGAGAGAGAGAGAGAGAGAGAGAGAGAGAACAACAAAACACATACAATAATAAAAACGAACCACTCACAACAAAACAAACAAACAAACAAACAAAAAAACTACCAACACCAACTGTACGACAGAAGAGAATATAAAACTCCTAAATCACGTCTTTCTCCCAGTTGACTGAAGAGTCTGTGCCTATACTGCGCTGCGTCCGATAAAGCACACCAGGATCCCCAGCAAACCGGGCTCATGAAACAGAACACATCGGGACTTGGCCGACGTTTTCAAGACCAAATTAACTTTCTTCTCTCCTCTCTCCTCCCTCCCCTCCCCGCCCCTACCCCCCCCCCTCCCCCCCCCCCCCCTACCCCCACCCCGCCCCCAATGAACTCTCAGGTCCACGTCCCCGTGAACAGGTCCTTTCGTCAGCAGATGGACGGAGAGTTGACCGAGGAGGCAGCGGAAAGATTTACTGACGCAAAGAGCTCGCGACCTGTTTGCCCTGCCGGGACAAATCGGGCGACTGCTCCGCGCGTAGAAACACACTGCCCTTTTATTGCCTCCTAATTAAAGGACGCTGTTTGACTGGAGTGGGCCGCACGTCTGCACCGGCTGCTGTCCGTTCTGCACCCGCCTGCGCTGCCTGCTTCTCGGTCTCGCTTCTGTGTTTCTACTTTCTAACACTTACGGCGTCTTCCTTCTTCCGGTTGGTTTTGTTTCGAGCGGGTCTACTCTCTCCCTCTCTCTCCTCCGTACTTGCACTCTCCTCCTCTCTGTTGTCATTTATTTTTTCTTGTGTCGTTTGGCCTGGTTTTTCCCGCATCGATTTGTTGCTCCCCCCCCCTCTTCATTACTGGGGGGCGGAGGGGGGGCATATTTCCGGGTTGGGGCGTGGGGAAGAAGGGGGGGGGGGGGGGGGGGGGGGGGGGGGGAAGAAGGATGGGGGGGGGGGGGGGGGGGGATTCTGGAGGGGCTGTTCGTTCGTGAGATATGAATGACATGCATTTCAGGCTCATGCTAGCCAGGGACATCACAACACGCACAAAGACACAATACTGCATGTCAACACTAAATCGGACGAACAGTCATTCAGAACGTTCATAAACAGCTAAAACGTTCAGGCGATGATGATGCTGATGGCGACAACGCGGTGGATAATGGTCGTCGAAGAAGAAAAAGATGATGATGGTAGTGATGATGATGATGGTAGTGATGATGATGATGGTGACGACGACGATAATCCTGTGAAAATGGCGGTAGAAGAGCAAAGAATGACCCAGATGCTGCAGCCATGTCAGAATGCAATGACAACGACAAATGTTAACCAAACACCACGTATTAAATGTGTGATAATAAAAACAATTCTTCATTAGACGTCATAGCTGAAAAGAATGCGCTCCTGTAATTTTGTGCAAAATTTAATATATATATATTTATTTATTTTAAGTAAAAAAAAAAAATCCTGAAAAATCAAAGTGGCAAGCTTTCATGAATACGTAGGTCGAGTACTCAAATCTCAAAACTCTAGGTGATGCTGGGTGTAAGAATCATATAAAAAGAGAAGGAAAACAAATCTATAGGCGTGCATCGTAGGTGTCCCAAACAGGGAAAGGAATTCTGGATGCTGACCACGACTGCAACCCATCCGCTAGAACTGTTGGCGAATGTGTCAAAAAGAACAAAAGAAACGACAATTGTCTGCACCAATACTACCTGTAAAAAAAAAAAAAAAAAAAAAAAAAAAAAGGATGGGGAAAAAAAAAACGGAAAGAAAGAAAGAAAGAAAGAAAAAAGAAAAGAAAAAAAGAAAGAAAAAAAAATCACTACACCGTGTTCCCGAGGTCGTAAGTGCTTTGATAAATCATGCTCATTTTCCTCTGATTTGAACTCTTTCGGTACCGTCACTCGCTGTTCGTGTCGATTTACAAGGCATGCAGCAGGCAACAATGACGTCACATCAATGACGTCGCATGCGTCAATTGGGTGGAAGACTTTTATCAAATTGCACTATACTCCTGTCGGTAAGACTATACCCGTACATACGCACAGGAATGCAGCAGAACCCATCCAGGAACTACGATGCAGTAATGCACCACCACCCCCTCCACGATGAAAAGAAAGCTGAAGGATCTAGGAGAACAGCCATTCGTTAAGGAAGACTATGGAGCAGCAAAAGACCAGCAAAGACCTCACAACAAACCCGGCTCTAAAAAGGTTCGCTGAGGGGGTCATTTTCATTTTCATGAAGGAGGCGAGGGTGATCTCCGTGAGGACGGTCCTTATGGAGGGGTTCCGCTGCATTATCATGCATATGTACCTGCCGTGTCATCTACATGTTTAACATCTACAGCATGTACCTGTCACAGGATCTACATATTCAACATCTACAGCATGCTCACCACTCTAGTTTCTCTTCACTGCTTGTGTAAAAAGCATATAATTATGTATTAAAAAAAAAAGAAGAAGAAAAAAAAAGAAGAAGAGGATAAGTCTTATAGCCAAGCGCAAGTTCGTCTAGCGCAAATCTTCGGGAGTTTTGAGCTTTTCATGAAATATATACATATATAAAGCGCATAAAGACCCCCAGCTGGAGTTGGTAAGGAGTTCAAAGCAGTAATAAAATTAGATCTAAAAGCATTGTTACCCAGCTACGCACAAAAATAAGCAAAAAAGCCTCCAAAAGTACAGGCTGGTGAGAAGTGTCGTACGCTCGATCTACAGCAGTGAAGAGAATGGTTTTGGCAATGTTAGTAGATGTGGCGCTACATATCAACACAAATCAACACCATTACTGCACTGAAACAAACAAATAATCAAACTCAAACGCAGACGAGATGGGTTAGTTCGCCACAAGCAAAAAATTGGCTACCACCCACGGGTTAATCCAAAACAAAAGAGTCCAAAGAAATCAAACACAGCACAATCAGGGGCGGCATGAGCTCGAGCGGGTGGTTCTTTTTTGTTTTTGTTGCAGGCAGTGTCTCAACGACCGTGAGCTCTTTAACACACCTGACCAGCGGAGGGTGTAACCTGTCGCCAGGAGGTTTCTGTAGTGTGCTGGTGATGGCGGAGGTACTGGCGGAGGTACTGGCGGGATCGCTATACAGCCGCGAGCAGAGAGAGAACACAGTACAAAGTACAAAAGTCACAGTACACAAAAAGTACAAGGTGGGTATATACTGACTGACAAAATGTACAGTACGCAAGGTACACATACATTGGGTATGATTCTGGAGGCAGTACGAAGGAACATTGAGACTCACCAATGCACAAAAAAGAGGTCATCACAAGATGGTTTCATTTGCGTGTAAAGAAAGTAATAAAGGAAGTCTCTCTGAAAAAGATCCTAATTAAAACGTAATCTTTTTATTTATTTTACACAGATGTCACTCTTGGACAAACAACTGAGAGCTTATAGCGTAGGTACGAAAAGAAATCAACATCTAAAGTATCCCAAGATATGTGCCATTTACACTGTGACGAATAAATTATTTAGTAGAGACCTTAATAAAGAAGAAACCGAAACCAAGACCCACCAGCTCACGAATGATTTCGCTGGTTAGCGCCGGTCTGTCGTCTTGCTTATCCCAAAAGAAAGCGCCCCGAATTTCAAAATGGAATTGTATTCCCACATGGGACAATAAAAGGAATTAAATATATATATTATGCTGACAAACAATAATTTCAATTCAGTGCTGACAAAAACCGATAAACGGGAAGAACATTATTTGAAGGGGCAAATAAACCGCACTTTTGAACGTATGGTATTTTGCGATTTGTGACTATCTCACAAACGCGTTTGGCCATAAAACGCTCTTTGGTAGTGTACAAGGGAGAGAAACAAATACAGAACACGTAGCGCAGGGTTCTATCTGATTTATTTTTACATGCTGAGATTTTAGCTCGGCGTAAGCGAAATTAGATTGTTTACCAACAGAAAAAACAGCACAAATTTACATCCCCTCACTCTTCACCAGTGGCGTCCATTTGAGGTCTATCAATTCGTGTATGCACGTAGAATATTTTCTTATAAATCAAAAAAGAAACAAACAAGCGAACAAGCCACACGGGAACTAATTTTAGACTTCAAAAATACCTCCGTGAAGCGAGTTAGAGGATAGTAAACTGAGTTTTAATGTTGATAAACACGACAATTATGAATGCACCCATGCCGAGGTAGAACCACTGAGTCAAAATAAATCAAAACCAACACGAATTTATGCCACAGGTTCCGAATCGGTGTTTTCTCTGCGTGTGAGACCCCGTCCCCTAAAAAGAGCAAAGAAGAAAAGAGAGAAATATAGCAGCTAGCTTTTCTTTTATTCGCAAAAAAATAGAAAAAAATAGTGTTGTTCAGACAGGCGCAAACGGCCTGTACCAGGTATTCAACAGGGAAAACAATGATTGCTCTAGGCCAACTGAATGAAAGATCCGACAGAAAGCAGACAACCTGAAAGGGAACGGGTTAATCCAACGGCACACAGGCGAGTGATGACATGGAAGACGCTGGAGACATGCACTCAGCAACAGCAAATGCACAGGTAGGAGTTCAGACAAAACAGAAAAGAAAAATGGTCATGGAAAATCTGACGCATGCGCTTTAAAGTAAAACTAGTAGCGGAAGACATACGTGCATGCATTGCACGTGCGAAGGCACACACACACACACACACACACACACACACACACACACACACACACACACACACACGATCGTTCACTCAGAAAGAGGCCGTGCACACACACATACACGTGTTACAACATTGTTTTTGCATATGTAACCCCCCACTCCACCCCCGCCGCCTGGTTTTTGTTTATGTCACACAAAATGCAGACATACAGCCACACACAGCAAAAAAGGTCTCCATCTAAGCAAATGAACCTCCCCCAACCCCAATAAGATTATAGTCCCATTGTTTGACGATTACAAATGCAGACGGCCGTTGCCAGATATGTTCCAAGCAGTACTTTCGTTGCCCATCAAAAATATACAATGACAATTACAGGAGACATCCCAACCTGCAAAACAAAACTATAACGATAGCAAAACCAAAGGGCATCGTGCAGTCAACAGATCTCGATCCTACAAAACGACCATCTTGTAGCCACACTGACTGAGGCTCCACTAGTCACTTGCTTTGCGAAAACTAGCACTATCAGTTTTGAAACTCGACAAGAAGAAAAACAAGAAAGAACCGCAACTACACCCTTAAACTGAGAGCTAAAACTGATAATCCTAATACATCTGAAACTCGCGATGCAGCGAGAGCCCCTTCCGCGGTTAATCAACCATATTGAAGCAAATTCACCAACGCCGCTCAAGAAGAATCTCTTCATCTTCTACAACACCATACGAAATCGAAGGAAAGCCAAGCATACGGAATGCAGACACAAAAAAAGCAGGGCCACAATCTGATATGGCTTCAAAAAGGCGCCTAGTGGCTCTCATATTAATAGAAACTAATTCTGGCAAACTCATCAAAGGCTTGAACTCATCCACAGGGTGTTTTCTTGGCTTCAGTTGTACGGTGGCTTGAACAAACTTGCCTGTCATTGGGAAATCATACAAGTCCCGAGGACTTTCAAGCCAGAGTCAGGGAAGACAACTGTCTTCACTGTTGACCCGCACAGAAAAGATTGGCAGCAAGCAATTAAGTGAGTTATAGATCAGCGAGTCATGTCTGCCTCGTTATCTTTCCATCAAAACATGAAAACCATTTCTGCTCACGGAATGGGCGAAATGGGCGAAAAGGAAAAAGTAGGCTTCAAAGAGGTTTGGGTTCCTCGCATGGGAAGATCAAAAGAGTGGAAGTCAAACAGCGCAACAACAACGATGCCATGATGTAAGCAGAGAACTGGTCCAAAATGGAATGGATTGCACCGACGAGCTAAACCCAGGCCAGGGGGAGGTGCAAGAGTTGTGACCCCGGCTGTTACTGCTCACCCAGCCTTGAACGAGACGCAAAGCTATGATTCAGACTGCTTCTGCAACTCGTATTTGGGCAAGACAGGACGACGCTCGATTCCAATCACAACAGCAACCACAGACGCGGAATGGAAAGGCAAAGCTGCCACTTCAATCCTGACGGTGCACAGCCACGGCTTTGATGGAATGGGAAAGGCAAAACTGTCAGTGCGGCCAAGACTTTGACGGAAATGAAAAGCTGTTTCTCGGGATGTCAATTCTAACCCAGGCTTGAACGAGAGGGAAAGCTGTGACTCCGACCTTCTCCGCCGGATGAAGCAAGAAGGTGGCCCACAGCCAGGCAGGGACAGCGGATGAAACAAGAAAGTGGCTCACAGCCAAGCAGGGACAGAGGTCTTCATGATTTAGTAAAGAATAATCATTTGTTTCTCCTAACGACCAGCCGGGCCCAGTTCAGCATCAAACGACAGGATCGACGAAAACCGTGCAGCAAATCGGACAACAGAAACAGGGGCTTTCCAAAACCGCGAACAGCTACACCATTTCTGCTACTTACACAGTGTCTAGTAAGGTACACCAGTTCTGCTACATACATAGTATCTAGAAAGGTACACCAGTTCTGCTACATATATAGTGTCCAGTAAGGTACATCATTTCTGCTACATACATAGTGTCCAGTAGGATGTACCTCTGGTGGAGTTTATCTACCTCGTATTTACACGCATGCCAGGTGAGAGTTACCGTAGGCGATTCAGCTCTTTGTTGTTGTGCTTGTGTGACGACTTTCGAGCGCGAATTAACTCCCTTGTGTGTCCAGTAAGTTACAACATTTCAGCTTCTATTCTACGAGCCATTTATCTCTTTTTCTAACTCATCGATGCCTCTTTTCCAAGGAATCGTACTACATCGTGTTGCAGAAGGAACCGTGGAAATGATAATGTATGATTAAACATCCTGGACACTCCGTAGGTACTATATTTCTCCGCCTCGCTTGTTAATTAGTGGTTTAATTTAGGCTGAGGCCAGAAAAGAAAAACAATATACATGTGTGTCATTCACACTTATCATCACGAAAGATTCACGTTTAAAAGTTAGTTCAGGCAGATAGAAAAGGACACATAAGTAGCGTAACTATGTAATCTTTGGAAAATAGGCGGATAGGAAGGGACACGTAAATAGTTTAACTATGTAATCTTTAAAAAAACAACTCAAGACCACATCGAACTTTTGCCCAAAACCAGCTCCTTAAAACGCTAGCCTATCTGACGAATTTATTGTTTTGTGAATCAAATTGATTCATTAAGAATCGTAACGACACGGCTAAAGAAAGAGTAGCTTCACCGGGAGCTTCGAGATTGACAGCATCCCTCGGAACTTTTCATACGATCGTTTTTACCTGCGAAACAGAGTCAGGTTAGAACACGATCACATCGGGCATCTCAGAAGTCAGAATCATGAACTGTGGAATCGGCGAAGCGCACGAGTTCCCCCATCAGCTACACATCAAATCAACTCCAAAAATTATCAAACCAAATTTTCCTGGCCATTATTATGCAGAAGGAACATTCAGATAAAACTTGCAACGTTATCTCTTTCCGGGGCTTATACTGTCACTACGTAAGCGGAATCTCAAAGTAACTCCGAAACAAACAAAACAATTATGTCAAGGCTGCGCGCTCAGCTGGAAACTGCAAACTCCCGCTGAGGGAAAAGACAAGTGGCAATCGACCGAATGAGAAGCATAGCCAGAGGTGAGTGAATTTGCAGCGTCCCGTGGCAGTTATTTTTGGATGGTCAGAGTACTTTTAACTTGGCCCAATGTGCAAGCAATATCTGATTGTTTCGGATAGTCAGATAATTTAACACGGCCAGATACAAAACTTGTAACCAGGGAGCACCACAGTTGGCAGCGGCCGAGAAGACGAAACAACAAAATAGTTTTTCGGAAGTGAAAGAAAACCGCTCGGGTGCCTTCGAAGCACGGTTGGTTGGTTGAGTGTTGCTTTACGTCCACAGAAACCGTAGGTTTATTAGGAACGGGAGCTCAGGACGGCCGCCTCGACTTTCACACAGCTCCGGAGCTCTGAGTAGCACGGTTGGTGCCGGAAGCATTAATTATACATTGTACTCCACTGGTGACTGCCATCCTCAGCGAACCACCATAAATCTACCAAAGCGATTCTTTACATCATTTTGCTTCTCTCTCGGACAAGGACGGTCGGATCCAATGGGATCGATCGGATCCTTTGATCGAACGATTAATTTGATCAGCTCAAACCACGAGGGAACATGTAATCAACCAAAGTGAACGCAAGCAAGGCTGTCTTTCATTCAGTGGATGTTACTTGGGCCTCTGCTGCATTCGTTATTCAAGCAGAGAAGAACTGCTCTCGCGCCGCCCATCATCCCCCCCCCCCCCCCCCCCCCCCCACCCCTTCTCCACCCACCCCCACCCCATCCGACCCACCCTCTCCAAGAGGCGACGTAGATTTTCTGAGAGTGAGGAAGATAGAGCGATCTTTCTGCCTGGCGTCGCGTCCGACTCCGTGCGGTGTGCGCCCGTCTTCCTGGGCGTTGATCGCCGAGTCAACAAGGGCTGACATCCTCAAACACTAGCAAGCTTCATTACAGGTCAGCGCAAGACGTTCAGCTTCACCAGGGGTTGGTCGTGGCACGTGCTCTTAAAGCGCCAATCCCCGATGATGGCATGAGGGCCCGGTGCATGGTCACGTCCTTTCCACCCGATCTTGAAACACAGCTTGAAGCCTTATCATGCAACAACCTTGCAAACGCTCTTCTTAACTTTCCCACTTACTTGTTTCCTGTAACGAATTTGTTCGGCAAACTTGACGCTGTAATTAGGAAAAGCAGAAACCTGGCCGGGCTTTGACAGAACAACTATAATGTGTTAAGTATCTCTTAACAAATACAATGTGTTAAGTATCTCCAACAGTAAAAGTCCGAAACAAGAATGACTGCTAGCGTTCTAAAACAAGATCCAAACACATAAAAAGGTTCAAAAGAACGCTATTTATGAGGACAAGACAAAACCAGCAAATTTTAAAAAGCTAGACCACACAGATAAGTGGTTTAGTTTTTCACTTCATTTTTGATCGTTTCTGGCCGTTTAGCTGTTGTTTAGGTGTCGTTTTGTAGCTTGACAAAGGGGATTAGCCCGAATATTTGCTGGCGTTCTTTTGAATCTTTTATGTCTTTGGACTGGTTTTTTGTTTGTTTTTTGTTTTTTTTGTTTGTCTTGTCCTAATAAACAGCGTCCTTTTGAACCTTTCATGTTTTTGGATCTATCTCCAGCAGTGCCGTCCCCAAAGCGTGTCCTGACCCGCCTGTATCCAAATTTGCAGTAAAGCAGTTTGTAGTCATGCCATACTGTGATCGGCGAGTAGCTTGAAGACGAAGGAGTTTTGCTCCCGCTTTCCCTACTTTTAAGAACAGACAAGTCACTCTCCTCTGTTTCGAAGGCATTTAAACATGTACACAGGGCGTAACGATGTGTACCGTAACATTTGAACAAAACAGCAAACAACTTCGTCAAACGCATCAAGGGAAGGGGAAAAAAAGCACAAATGTATATATATATAAATAAGATTTCATCCAAATGCATTGCAGCACAGTAGTTGTAACGCTGTTTGATGCATGCCGCTTTGTGTCCATTTGTCTGTGTATACAGCTTGTATTTATAAGTGTTTTTATTTTGCTTCAAATTCAAAAGTGCGCGCGCACGTGTGTGTGTGTGTGTGTGTGTGTGTGTGTGTGTGTGTGTGTGTGTGTGTGTGTGTGTGTGTGTGTGTGTGTGTGTGTGTGTGTGTGTGTGTGTGTGTGTGTGTGTGTGTGGTGTGTGTGTGTGTGTGTGTGTGTGTGTGTGAATGTATGTATGCGAATGCGTACGCGTGCGTGCGTGCGTGCGTGCGTGCGCGCGCGTGCGTGCGTGCGTGCGTGCGTGCGTGTGTGTGTGTGTGTCTGTCTGTCTGTCTGTCTATCTGTCTGTTTCCACGCTAAAATCTTCGCCCCAGAACACTCCGACCTAGAACTCACTCTAATCCTTTATTGGCACCAAGAAACGGCTCTGCATTTCCGGGCGCACAACACCCAATGGGTCACCTCCGTCCTGCTCCACAGCCGTCAAACCAGCCGCCTCCTCTCTCCTCGCCTCTTTTTTCATTAAAGCCGAATATGGAAGTGCCATCGGGCCGCTCCGGATCCCGAGTTTACCGGTCCGGAAAGGCGGGATTTATTGAGGAAAAACCGGCTCAGCGTCTTAACGACACAGGGACGGAACGAGTACACAAAAACCAATCTCCCTCCATCAGGGACCAGCGCTCGCCAGGCGGAGATGCATGGAAGGATTCCATCACCAGCACGTGGTGTCACACAAACCGGTGACATCATGTGCTATCATGCAAGCGTGTGATATCATACACAGGAAATTGCTGGTGGGAAACGTGACACAGAATAGCTCTCGATAGGCGAAGAAACAGGAAATAATTCCACCAGCACATGATATCACACAAGCATGACTGTGATATCGTGCAAGCTTGTGAGATTATACACAAGAGTTTGCTGGTGGGAAACGTTATACAGAATAGCACTCGAAAGGCGACGAAACAGGAAACTATTCCACCAGCATGTGATATTATATAAGCAGGTGGTACCATGTGAAAAATGTGACCCAGAACAGCACTCGAGAGGAGGAGAAGTTGGAAAAAAAGTCCATCAGCATGTGGCATCAAACACAGAGTTTGTGTGATAGAAGTGACCCACTCGACTTGCGGAGATGCAGGAACAGGTTTAATCAGTATGTGTTTATGGGGGAAAAAGTGTCTCAGCGAGGCGGACATGCAGAACAGTTTTAATCAGTATAATATGTTTATGGAGAAAAAGCGACTAAGGTCTGCACTCGATAGGCGGAGATGCAGGAACATATTTAATCAGTATAATGTGTTTATGGGGAAAAGTGACCCAGAATAGCACTCGATAGGCGGAGATGCAGGAACATATTTAATCAGTATAATGTGTTTATGGGGAAAAGTGACCCAGAATAGCACTCGAGAGGCGGAGATGCAGGAACATATTTAATCAGTATAATGTGTTTATGGGGAAAAGTGACCCAGAATAGCATCTCGATAGGCGGAGATGCAGGAACATATTTAATCAGTATAATGTGTTTATGGGGAAAAGTGACTCAGAATAGCACTTGAGAGGCGGAGATGCAGGAACAGGTTTAATCAGTATAATGTGTTTATGGGGAAAGGTGACTCAGAATAACATTCCAGCATGTGTTTATGGGGAAAAGTGACCCAGAATAGATCACGACAGGCGGAGAAGCAGTGCGGGCATTTACGTGTTGTTCCTGTTTGTTTTATGTGGGTATTTACGTGTTGTTCCTGTTTGTTTTATGTGGGTATTTACGTGTTGTTCCCGTTTGTTTTATGTGGGTATTTACGTGTTGTTCCCGTTTGTTTTATGTGGGTATTTACGTGTTGTTCCTGTTTGTTTTATGTGGGTATTTACGTGTCGTTCCTGTTTGTTTTATGTGGGTATTTACGTGTTGTTCCCGTTTGTTTTATGTGGGTATTTACGTGTTTTCCGTTTGTTTTATGTGGGTATTTGCGTGTCGTTCCGTTCGTTTCAACCGTTTTACACTTTGTATGTTTAAGGTGCCGTCATAGTTAATCGAGAACTGGACCACAGTTTTGTTTATTTCAGTTCAGTTCAATATGGTATCCATGCGCCCTTATGCGTTCCACCCCGTCTCTCAGAGGTTTCCCAACGTTTCCTTTGAAGGAAAGAGGGGCAAAAGGGGTGGGGGCGAAGGGGATGGGGGCGAAAGGGGTGGGGAAGGGGGAGTGGGAGCGACATTGCGGAGAACTGGGGAAGACGTAAGGAATGGGGTCGGGGGGTGAGGGTGGGGGTGGGGGAAGTGGAGTGGAGGAGGGGGAAGGGGAGGGGAGGGGGGAATCAGAATCAAACTATGCCAGAAACAGACATCCGTGATACGCCCTCGTTTTGTCTCCACGGGCAATTGTCTCCGGGGTAAAAAAAGAGCGACGTCGCCAGCTGAAGTCGAGCGCTAAGTCCACGCAGATTGCCACGAAAGGTCAGCGGAGCGCTGCTGTGGGCGAAAGGAGATGCAGGCATCAATTTCAAGCCAAACATGACCCCTCGCGATTGGGCCGCCTGTTCCATTTGGACGGCTTCCATGCCAGCGCGCGCTACCAGCGAGATTGGGATGCCAAACTGATTGAGATCTCCAACCTCAAACCGGCTCCCCAGAATGCGTGAACGCGTTTGCACGTCAGAATTCATGAGTGGGTGATTCATGAAACAAATCGAAAAATCAAAGCGAGATTTCGTCATGCGAACGCGCGGTTGCGCGATGGGGTAATGGCGACACTGCAGGAAGACAACGAGTGAGACGCGCCAGATCGACAAAGCAAAACGCATCATGGCTCCGCGCACACAAATGTACACAGAATGCGATGAAGCATTCCAGCAATCCAAACTTCATGTCCATTTTTCTTTCTCGCTTTTATACAGTTATTTTTATGCTCGTTTTGTTTGCTCTGCCTATTTTTAGGACAGAGTTTGTGAAAGGTTTCCAATGCATAAGCGCACTGCTATTGACGAAGCCGGAGGAAGCACGTGTAGATAGAAGCATAAGGAACCTCTAGACTCTGGAACTAGAGA